>JAOSLQ010028529.1:0-12995 GCA_025629905.1 Lorius lory | reverse complement strand
TGCAGGGGGGTTGGACTAGATGATCTTTTGAGGTCTCTTCCAACCCTTGGGATTCTGTGATTCTGTGATTCTGTGAATTCTACCCCCTGTCTGCTTACATTTCAGTTCTCAACATTCTACTTTTTTACATGCGAAGCATATCTAGATGCTCTTCTTCAGAACTCAGGGAAAGTACAAAAACTTATCCATCCTTTTTGGAAAAGTTACTTTTATCAGAGTCAAAGAGAATCATTAAAACTAGAACTTGACTAAGAAAGAGGTTTAGGTGAACTTTTGAATAGTTAATGTAGACCTCCACTCTTCCAGTAGAGAGCAATGTAGGATATTTCAAAACTAAAACAACATCTATTTTCTTTTGTCATCACATTTCAATCTTTCAAAAACCCGTCTTTCACAGTGCCATACTTCTTTATTACTCTGAAATCCCTGAACATTAAAAGTTCCCTTGCATGCAGATTTAAACACAATTGTATATAAAAAAGTACCCACTCAATACAATAAAGAAAGGAAAAAGCAATACAAAATTACTGGATACCTACTGCCAGAATTTGACAAACTAGCTCCTTCTACAGCAGAAATTAAAGGATGTTGACTTACTGATGAAAGGAAGACAACTGAATCCACATTCTAATAACATTAGAATAACAATACATAATACAAAATGAGAACAAAAGAGACATGGGACCAGTTTTGAAGCTATGCAGAAAACAGATGAACAAATGTCTATGAAGTTTTTGCTCAACCTTGCATATGTGAGTCTTCTCTTTCAACTAAGCAGCATAAATACCCACCTCTTTCTGGTTTGGATTCGTTCTCCTTTCCCACCCCACAATGCAGTTCCCCACTCACAACAGCTTCCATGGTTTTGCCAGAGTACATAAATGTTTGTTTTTTTCCTTTTTGGGGAGCACTTCTCAACAGCAACACTTTAAAAACCAACTGCCTCTCCTAGGTATGACTGCTGCTCAATTGAGAGCAGAAATCACACTCACCACGTGGGAGGAAGAGACAGAAAAGTGCCACAGACATCAGCACATTCCATGGATATCCCCTGTTCATGCTCCACACATGACTCCAACACAGAAAAAACAATTCTGTGCCATTTTCTGAGGGAGTGTTCAAGTACTATTTGCAATAAAGGAAGGAATGCATGATTAAAGAGAGAAAAAAAACAAAACCAAGAGAGGTCTTCTAACAGAAATCTTACAGAAATCAAATATTATCAGGTGTTTCATCAATCAATAGAATTAAGACAAATTCATAAAAAACCCACAGGGATGAAGATATTTACAGCAATTAAGATATAAAGAAAGAAAAATCTATTTAATAAGCTACTGAAATATGGAGGGTGGGTGAGAAGAGCATTAGAGAAAGGACCGTAAAATGGTTAACTGAAGAATCTTCCAGATGCAGTAAAAAACACTGTGCTTGATTTTAAGCAACTTCTCAACAAGCCACACTAGTTTAATTTGTATTTATTTCTGTTCTCTAGAAGTGCAGTAACTTAAGAAATTTTCACTATCAGTCATGTAAACAATCATCTCAGTCTTTAAATTTGGTGCTATGACTAAATAATAAAGAACATAATGTGGTAACTAAAGCTTAACATATCTTTGAACATTTGATGGACACAGACAATACAGACATTTCTTTGTCTGTGTCTACAGACACCTCACCAGGCTCTGGATGTGGTTCTTGTCAGCAATCCAAATATCTGGAAGCAGGAGTATCTAAAAATATTCTGGTAAAGATGCCTGAAAAACTGAGGACATATGGCAGTGCTAATCCTGCCTATACCTGTCTTCTAACCCAAGTTTAGATTTAATGAGAAATTATATAGCTGCTCACTGGGAAGAAACCTGAAGTGGGGTCCAAATAAGCTGAATCTAGCTTGGTGCAATTTTAAAGGCAAAAGAATGAGATTAAATTACACCAGGTCATATTCTTCTTCAAGTCCCAATGCATTTGAATTCACAGCCAAACGGGAAAAAAACAAAAGGCACAGAAAAAGGAAAATACAATAGGATTATACGCTTATATTAACATAACCAGTTTGTTTGCAAGCAGAACTTCAGGAGAATTTATGATACCACTTTGTAAAGGACCAAAACTTAGTATCATATGCTGAAGGGGCTATCAACAAGGATATATTTAAAACCAAATCAGACAGCAATACAGCTATCAAAAATGTTCTTTGCATAAAAGCGTCTAATTCTAAAGATAAAATAATTTTAAGGCATAAAGCTAGTACGTTTGTAAGGAAGATAAGAGCAGGCTAGAATACAGAAAGAAAGGAGGAAAATTAAAAACCTTATCTTGTCAAGACTGTCACTATAGAAAAAATACCAGTTGCACAAGAAAAAACATTCAGTATTTCTTTGATCCATCAATCGCCACATCACTTCAGAAGCACATCTCCAACTGTATATCATGCTCTGAAAATGCTGTCAGGCTGAATCTGAAGAGGGTAATGGACCTGGGATGGTGTGTGTGTGGGGGGGGGTTGTACAGTGCTCTCCCATTGCATGCAGCATCACCAGCCACCACACAGCTACCCAAATTTTAGCTATAGGCTGAGAATAAACACAGCTACATGCACACTTATTTCCATCTCTAACAACCGTATAAGGAAAAGCAGTTCTTTGGCAATGCTCTGCAGACCTGTTGGCTGGAGCTAACAGTTCACTGCTGGTCTAAGTGAGCATTATGCTCCCACCCAGTGAAAGTACAGAGGCAGCAGCAGAAGGATAACAGGAATATCCCTTAGGGATATAACAGCTTGGAGCAAAAATCAGCAAGCTGAGTAATTTTTAGAAAATTCTTTAAAAACTTTTGCTGTGTGGGAAAGAGCTTAAAAAGGAAGATTTTAAGAATGTACAAATGACAACAATGCCAGTATTAGTAGAATACTGTACTGAAGGCCTGCTTTTCTTTTAAGCCCAGGTGCACTTCCCACAGCTGATAAATAAACAAACAAAAAAAAAAGAGGTAATATTTATCATGAAATAAACAAGATCAAAGGAAGATGGTAGTGAAAACCAACTGATCACTGGAGAAAAATAATTTCTTACCATACATTCCCTGGTGACTGAGGGAAACACATTCTTTTGACATCATTCTTTCTTCATGTGTTCTGCAATGTTCATTAGCCCCACATGCAAGAATCCTGTGCTCAGAGACTGGATAAAATGAAGTAGTAAAATAAAGAATACTGCACTTCCAAACTTTATCCTCTTGGTTTCAATTTGGACATACCAGTATTTCCAGTTTTGGCTTTTTCACATGGGAACAGGTTTAGGTTTGTTGTGGTTTTGGGTTTTATCTGGTGTGTGATCCCCTCCCCAGGATCTGTCAGCTCCTTTTACTACAACAGGAGATGTCTGTGGGTAATCCAAAGGCACCATCTTCAAGTTATTATAGATCCTTCACTTTCAGTACAAAAGCTATTAACACTTTACACAGAGATTCATCTAACATGGAACAATAGCATCAAATTACTAAATTCTGTTTCTCCACTCCTATTCATCAACTCTGCAGAGCCTCCTGCCGTGTATCATTGTTAATGCCTGGAAGTTTTAAGATAAATAACAAGAGAAAACTCATCAAATGAGCATACTGTTGATTACTGTGTCCTGGCTTGATCATATTCATGGTCTGAATGGCTTCTGCTTGGCTAGAAAATGACCGAGCCATCCAGCTATAGATGCTGAATAATATCCCTGCCAGCTCCTACAATCTTCTATCATTACCCTCATATTAGTTTAGATTTTATTTAGTCTCTCACCTTCAAGAACTGGCAATTCTAAATTCAGTTTTGAATCTAAAAATGTAAGAATTATCATTATTGAGCCAACATTCAGTGAAGGTGATTATTCAGGTTATACTTCTGATAATGTGGGTGCAAGGGAAGGGTGCACCTGTACATTCACAAAACCATTTTGTATCCAGACATGGAAAATGGAACTAATTAACACCCTTCCTTTAGAAAGTTATATTCCAAACATGAAGCCGCTCTGATACTCACTCACTGAAGACATACCACACCGCCTGAGTACATCAATTCTGAAAATCTGTATTCCTAATGGGATTGATCCCAGTAAAAAAATACTTACTTTACCTGAACTGAAGGGAATCCACCTAAAAATAATTCAATGTCACTATTTTAAACATTGACTTTTGAGCTTTGAAAGCGCATAACAGAGTGGACAGGTTTGTCAGCTTTACAATTCCATAATTGGTAGACTTAGTTCTGCACCACAGAACTGGATTCAACTCAAGAATCATTTTTCTATGGAAAGAGTAAAGTGAGACTAAGCCTGCAAATTTGCTGACATATTATTTTTCACCTAGCTGCAGATATTTTCAAATATCTTAATGTAAGAAAGCTGATGTTATCTTTGCATTTTTTTATTTTCATAAACCAGGTGCCAGTACAGTGATTTAATTCATATCAACTGTAAGACAACTTCAACAATTCCTACATTCCACTCAAATGTACTGTCTGTACAAAATGTAGCTGTCCTCAAAACAGCTCTGCACCTACACACTGTTTTGCAAAGATATCAAATGTAACCGTTAGAAAACTAGAACACAGAGACCACCTTTGCTTTAATTCCCACTTAATCTCTGCAAATGCCAGCTAGCAACACTGGCAAGTCCAGAGGGACCTTCACTGCACTGCAGTATGAACAAAATATTTTTGTTATTACTACTTGCATAAACTCACTGTCTATCCAGACTGAGGTTACAGTTCCATTTCTTTAGCATTCCCAAAATGCTGAAGGACAGCCCTGCCCTCCACCTCTTCAGAAAACTCCATCTATTACAACGCTACAATTAAAGGAATAGCAAGATCAAGATCCCAAGTGCTAGTATTCTCACAACAACGTTCTTAGGAATTACCACATAACACCCTGCATAAGACATGCAAAACTGTTGTCCTAGTTTCTGGCTCTGTTTTGCCCTGCTGCTGTATCAACCCGCTGGTTTTCATAATGCCACTGTCCCTTTAATTGTAGCATGTACTGGTCTGCTCTGTGTTAGCGTTCCGCAGGCTATCTGGCTTTCTTCACAAAATATACCAAGTTACTTGAACTCAGTGTTCTCAGGCTCCATCTGTCCTGCTTACATTTTTTTTTCTGTTGCAAACATTCAGCCTATCAAACAGAACGTCCCCAAGAACAATTAAAACTGAACTGAGATGACAAACAACCCTTATGAAGGAACAAGCTATGCTGTCAATTATTTGATAACAAAACCGATCTTAGCTCACAAAACTGGCAAAAACACTGCTTTGCCAGTAAGATGAAGCTTTGTAAAGCTGGAAGCATTTTGATTTAACTCACAACTTCTTTAATGTAGTGAGGCAGCTGGATTAGGGGTGCACCCCTGAGCCACATGAGTAAACAGGCCACAACATCATTCAGAATGTGGCTGTTGCTTCAAAGAGATATTTCCCAGATGACTTCATTGCTAGGCATGAATCCAAGGGCAAGCTTCAGTTTCTCTTTTTCATAACAACATGTACAAGATCATCCAGGAGTTTCCATGTGCTGTTTCAAGGTGGGATTGTGCAATTTTGAGTGTTCAGCTTGCAGTAACTTCTTCAGCTTAAAGCTGGACACAAGATCTTTAGAGCCTTCCTTTGTTCAATGCAAATTAACTCTACAATTTGTGTAAGAAGTTGTAATGGATTTTTATGTATATAAATATATATAAAGACAAATGGAAAAGTGTTGAAGTTACTCGTTTGGACTGGAAAATGCTAACATTACATTATAAAAACAGAGATACAATTCCAGAGTAATTTTCAATTTTTTGAATAATGTTTATTTTTCTCTAAACTGATTTCTACCTTCTCTTGACTAACACGATAATGCTGAACTTGTCATATCACACTCTTTTGCCATGGCAACATGTAATGACAAACAGAAACATGAATTCCCTGTGGGACAAAAAAACCAAAACAGCAAACAAAACCCAAACAAAACAAAACAGAAAAATTCATAGTTAGGAACAAAATCCTTACTCAAACATAAATAGCCTTAGTAATAGGAACAAATAATTATTGTCCATAACTCTCAATTTATTAAAGCCCTTTTCCAGTTTAATGGTAAATATGAAATTGCCTATATTAAGGGCACTGCACCTCTCCTGAATCTTTGAACTACCTTTGTTGGGATTTTTGATTTTTTTGTTTCCTAAACTGTAGCATTTAGAGTTCCTATACTGAGGATCACTACATTTGTAAAAAAAGAATGAACCTAACATTTTCTTAGTAAAGAAATTTCAGGGGGGAAATATGCTGAGTCGGTATGAAAAGTGTAACCCATAATCACATGGATAATCTACAACTTGTTAAAAGTGCCATACCCACATAAATGAAGAGAAGTATTTTCATAAAAGTGGCCAAGAAAATGTCTGTGTTTTCTAACTATAATGCAAATTTTGTTTGATCCTAAAAACTGCTTCCTAAGCTCCACCTTCTACTTTGATTGTATAGTTAGTTTTGCACAAATTACACCTGCAAATGTTTTTGGGAGTTACTGTATTCACAGAATATCCTCAGAAACTGTCAGGTAACATTTGACTGGGGTAGCCAACTGAAAATTACATTAGCTATCTGTGGAAGTTAAAGAAGACCCATGCAGCACCTAAGAAAAACATAGGGGACAAAGCAGAGTAGTAACTGTGAACCAAAAACTGCATCATGCTTGAAGTTCTGAGAAAGTATCTTTAAATAAAGTGAGTATCTTGTAGGAAAAGGACACGGAAACCAGCACTGGTTCTGGGTGCTTTGGGTATCTGAAATGAAAAGAGGTAACGGCATAAAGCAAGCACACACAGGAGGCAAACTGAAAGAGCAAATGCATAACAGAGGCTGAAGTGCACCAGAACATATAGAAGCTTAAGGCTAAATGGGTGGCACTTAAACAAAGCAGTCAGATAACATTTTCATCTATTACAGATTCATGACTTGTTAAAGAATCTTCAGGAATCACATTTAAGATTTTTATGGAATAATAGAAAAATACTGGAAATCTTGCTTTCAAAGACATGGAATGTATCCTTAACATACATCTATCTCATTATCTGAGAATGTCCTGCCTGTAAAAAAGCCAAATCCTGCTCTGAATCTTTCTTCTTCAATCCCACCATGAATTCTGGAAGCAAGTACTATATATGCAACGAAGAAAAGCACTTCTTATATTGGTTTAGTTGTACTGGATCATTCACTTTTCCTTCATATAACTAGAAATGTATCCTCTGTGACGATTATGGTTTTATGAACCTGTTCATATTCTCTTGTCATCTGTTTTTTCAGAAGAAACTGCCATTTCTTCACATAATCTCACATGAAAGCCAACTATAAAACATATGTGATCACTGTAATTCAACACCTGGCCTTCAGGTACTTCCAAGAATGTCATTAAAAAGTGTTTTCCCAAAACCTAACTAGGATGAGAGTCATTTATTTTAAAACAATACTTGGAACAGAAAGAACTGCCTCTTTAAGCTACCATTCTTTAGATATTTAAATCAAATTTGCAGAGCACTACCTAAACATTGGGGATATTTTCCCCTCTAAATAATATAAATTAGGGAACCAGAATTTTTATTAGAAAGATTATTTTACCAAAGCAGAAAAATGTTTAATAATGACTACTTCAACTTGACAACATCAGGCATGAAATGAAACCACTAGTATTGTGACTGTAAGATCTATCAGCAGATGAGATAATCATCTCAGATGAACTGTTCTAAGAGAACATAACTGTGTTGGAAAGTAATTAATAAATTATCTTCCAATGGCAATTAATCCAACACTAATGTTGGCTGTCACTTCTTTATAAAAAAATACTATGCTTTTCAATAAAAGACCCATATTCTGGTGCTAAAGTAGTAAAACTAATCTAGTCTATATCATTATAGTGATACTTGCATTGTTAGGTGAACATAAAGTAAGAAAACAGCATATTTCAAAATCCTTCATGTAAGGATTGAGAGTCTTCTCTAAATAGAAACAATCTTTTTTACTAAGAGAGCACGTACTGAAAACACGTTTAGTCTTGAGCTCAAGGCACTGAAGCAGAATTCAAAATTTGGGATCTGATCTGAAAACAGATTTGGGGCACATATGCAGAAAATCTCCAGTATTACCTCAGTATCTCTGAGGATAACAATTCACCCATTTCTTGTCTGCATTAGCATTTAATTAAACCAACTGTGAAAAAAAGCTCATGAGAATCAAGTCGAAGGTCTTCTGTTGTTCACTTCTGAACTTTGACCTGTGATTGATTGCTTTAGAGCAGCACCTAGAACCTCTCATTATTCTACAGGCTCTACAAACATAGGAAAGTCCACCCTCAGCTTCAAAGAATGTATGATCTAATGAATTTGATAAATTACACTAGCCTCTTGGAAATGCACCACATAATTTCAGTTAGTATGTCTGAATGCTACTCATAAAAATCAGTATAAAACATCTCACCCATTCTTCCTTGTACACATCAATCTAACAGCAAATACTAATACAAGTAAGGTATTGTAAAGTACTTTAGTACAAGTAAAGTAGTTATAAAAAGTTACAACTAGTACAAAATTAATAGAATCCTCTTCAGTTTTGAAAATAAAACACATGTGAAGAGGTCCAACTTTTCCACCTCCATCTTGCCTGATACCCAAAGGCAAGAGGGGGAAGATGGCAAGGCCATGCAATACATCTGTAAGGAGCATAAGGAAGATTCACTCACCCACATACCAAAGTAAGATGTTTTCAAACATCCATTAAGAAAAAAAACCCAAACAACCAAAACCTCAAACTCAAAAACTGTACTGTTTTAAAGCTTTTAGAAATGGTTTTAACTTTAAGTATGCACATGCAATTTCAGTGAATGCTTTTTCATTTTGAGAATGGGTTTGCTTTTAATAGCTTCAGTTCCTCAAAGCCTCATAAACTGCAAGTTGGGATGAGGCCTCTTAATTCTGAGATGTGTCAGAATATGTAACAGATGTTAGAAAGACCTACACATTCCTGACTTCAATAGGTTTTCAGAAATAATCCTATATTCATGAGTAGACAAGACTTCCCTCCCGCCTAATCTTATTAACAGAATGCTCTAATTAATGTGATTTGCTGAGTTACTTATCTCTGACTCCTGACTATCTCCCACTTCAGAAGCATGAAGTGCTACTGCATTAGTAGATTATATGGTTTAGGGACATTTTTAGTACATGCTTCAAATTATGTGTTCCTTCAAATGCACTCCTTGATTCCACACACATCATTAAGATTTGATGTATATCCTTGTTTCCACATTTTCTCTCTTTTCAGTAATACTACAGCAACAAATCGAAAAACAACTTGTAAAACTACAGGAATTGACTAGATTTTATTTCCCTGAAGAATTCAGCATAAAGAAAATATTACTTATGCAAAAGTATACAGGAGGAAAAAAATAAAGCCTAGACCAATAAAACCCATCACTCTCTCCCTTTTAGTGGATAATAATCATTTCTAGTGAAAATGCAAGACATTTTAACAAAGCTTTACAAATTAGTTCATGTATTTTTCCTTTGCTATGTTCCAAACCAGAAATAATACTCCAGTAAGTTGCGCCTAAAATTCTCAGGTTCTAAGTTCAAAATACTTTTTAAAATAGGCCAAGGTTGGCTTTACACCTTCAGAATCAGAGTAATCTGAGTATTTCTGAGACAAATATTCATTACAGTTCAGAAACCACAACTGGTTAGTGTATGTTATTATCGTGGTTTAAGCCCAGCTGCCATGCAGCCCACTCGCTCACTGCCTCCCTTCCTCCCCACCCCGCTTCTGGAGGGATGGGGAGGAGAATTGAAAGAATGTAACTCCCACGGGTTGAGATAATAACAGTCCAGTAACTAAGGTATAACACAAACCACTGCTGCTACCACCAATAATAATAATGATAAGAGAAATAACAAGGAAAGAGAATACAACTGCTTACTACCCACTGACCGATACCCAGCCCAACTGAGCAGTGATCTACCCCTTCTGGGTAACTGCCCCCACTTCTACATCCTGGGCATGACATGCTGTGGTATGGAATACCTCTTTGGCCGGTTTGGGTCAGGTGTCCTGCCTCTGCTTTCTCCTGGCTTCCCCTCCTCCCTGGCAGAACATGAGACTCACAAAGTCCTTGATCAGGGTAAACACTACTGAGAAACAACTAAAAATATTGGCATTATCAGCACTGTTCCCAAGCTGAAAGTCAAAAACAGCGCTGCACCAGCTACTATGAAGGAGAAAAAATGACTGCTACTGCTGAACCCAGGACACACATCTGTTGAAATCAAGTGCAGTTCATATTCATTAGTCTCAAGCCATCCTGAAGTATCACCCAATTTTCTTTCTTGAGTTTAAGACCACCTGCATTCGTATTTGTTCTTGCTTCCTGTCTAGGAGCCTTATAGTATTCCTTCTCAGGAATTTGTTTAATAAAAGGACACATCTCAAAAATCTATTCAAAATACAGAAACAAAACAGATTTTCCTAATAGTCTATCCTATCTTTTCAGATATGAACATACTGATTTCTATTTCCAAGCTTGTAATAAGTGATCCACATTTTATTGAAAACCTAGTGGACACGAGAAGAAACTGTTCAGTTCAGCATGCAGTTAAGAATGTAGATCTCGTAATACATAACCTATTGATTTTTGCAATACAAAATTACAGGTATATAAAAGCAATTTTTTGCTAGGTATTTTTGCACTAGGTATAGCATGGTTATATTCCAACCCTAGCTGTTATGTTGCTGGTATCTGTATATGGTAGTGTACATATGGAAAGCTTGACTGACAACGCCAGACACAGAAACTGTACTTTTTCAGGCCAGGATTCCACCTCACTGCCATGAAAGAGGGAACAGAACAAGGTAAAGACAAGAATAATTTCCCTAATTGAAAGCCTGAAAGCTCTTTACAAGAAGTGCTGACTGCCTTCCATCTCAGAATTACTGAATCCCTTTCAACCTGCTCTTTGTAGAGCCAAGCAATGAGAACAGATATCATAGTTTGACTCTATACTGACTCCATGTAATTGCATTTCTTTATCTGTTGGCAATTGAAGAATAGTCCTTTATATTGCCAACTTCTATTTCTACAATTACCTAAGTTTCATAATTCATGTTCCTCTTCTTGTTACAAAGTAGAGCTACATGAGAAAGAAAGAATACCTTAGGGTTAATGGAAGAATTATTGGAAGGAATTGTCCTAATAGCCTTGAGCATGAATAACATGCACATCTTCCTCAGATGAGATCTTTTTCACACACTGGATCCCACACTTGGACATCACCTGCTGCAGAAATTTTGTCAACTGAAAACAGCCAAGAAGTTTCTTAGGCAAACAAATCTGTCAGAATTTCTCCCTTTAGCAGCATAATGCTACCCAATGGCATGAAGCAAATGAGTCACATCCTAGCCTTGTCCCTGGTTAAATTGATTTAGGTAGATTGAAATTACATGTTTCAAAATAACCAGAGTTCATAGATTGGTAAATTAAAAAGCTGTTAATTTATTTTGATGGAGAAAGACCTTGGTAACATGTTTCATTTACATTCCAGGGCATAAACATTATTAATATCAAGGTCAATGAAAAAGAGAGTTGACCTTCCAAATAATTTGTTTTAGTTTTACACTGTCAGATTCTATATGAGCTACGAATGTACTATTCACTCTCTTGCCATGTAAAGTGTCATCGGTTTTGTTTCACAAAATGAGGTTTTGCAGCAGCTCAGAGTACAAGTGTCACTACACAGCGAAGTGTGGCATTCTAAAGCAATTTTTAAGATTATTGGTAGAAAAGATTATTCTATTTATAGTGATGTGAAATAGCTCCTACTAAAATGAGGTATGAAAAGGGAAAATATTTTATACAAACAAAGAGGCAAATAGCCTTCCTGTATTCTTTCCCACATTCTGTGTCTACTGCAATGCAAGGAAAAAGTTGACTAAGGAAAGCTGTTGGGGGCAGACTTGGAGACAGCACTACAGCATTAAGTATTCATCAGGTTGTTTATGCAGATACAGACCTTCCAGCAGACACTGGTAACATACTTTAATTTGTAATGTTTGTGCCAGTGAGCTATAATGCAGGCTCCAGTAACTCTTTTACCTACCCACCTAATCAACCCGTGGACTTAAGTTAGCTACTTGCTCAAATACAGTCATTTATTACTTACCTTAAGGAGACTACATTTTATAGAGAAGCAATAGGGAACTCTTAGTCCAATACATATAGGCTACTCAATCAACACACAGAAGTGCTTACAGACATGTACTAATTAAACAAATATTAAGTAATGGTTTTAACCAAAGCTGCAAAGTCAAGCAGCAGGAAGTTTAGAAATATTGCACCCTGTACTTTTGTTTTGTCCCCTAGTTGATCGCATCTGTCACACTAAGTTATTAATATGGCATCAGAATTTCATATACACAGTGGAGAACATGAATGCTTTGGAGGATACATTTGCATGGTTAAAGTTGTTCATAAAGAGTAATTCTATATTTTTTTTTTTAAAACAGGCAAATAAATATGTATCACAAGCAGAGTTTGGAGTCTGAACTGTTCAAAACCTGAAGGGGAAATTTTTTTACTATGCACTTGCACGGATGCTGTGAGCTCTAGCTACCCAGCTGAGAGATGAAAGCTGGTATTCCAGCTGAGAGGAGCTCAGGCAGAATTCTGTGTCCACCTGGAAGATCCACTAGGTGATGGGAGAAAAGAGAAGAAAAGCACGGTTTTACAGAAGTCACGCAGTGGACACTAAGGTGATAGGCAGAAGGAAACCATGGGGAATCCACTTGACTGGACTGCTTCAGCAGCTCCTGGGCAGTTTCAATGTATTCTCACTGTATTTCTATGCAGCTTTTCTGTTTCAGAGTGAATATTTCAAATCACAAAAGCTACCCCAAAAGCCCTCAGAAAGGATACTAACACCATGGAAATTTTTAG
>JAOSLQ010028526.1:0-21836 GCA_025629905.1 Lorius lory | reverse complement strand
GGTGGGGGTGGTGGTGGGGGAACAGGGGAAAAACAGGGAAAAAAAGAAAAAGAGGGGGAAAACCCCAAAACTAAACAAAAAAACAACAAACCCACACTGCTTGAACCTTTCTTACTTTTACCTTCCCATCTTCCAGCAGGTCATGTTTGAAGGAATTTACGGTTGCTCCCTGCATCTTTTTCTGCAAAACAGAAAACTGCAAAGGTATTTGAAGTCATGTAGGACATCAGGACCTCAGATCAAAGCTCCCCTGAGCGTTGCAAATACACTATTCAGAATGAGATGAAAAAGTCTAATATTTCCTTTCTGGGGACACAAAAGCCCAGGGTTTGATTGATTTTCCATGGGTAGCTGGAAACTAGGAATTTCTTCATAGGTATGTGCCTGTATTTTTGCATGTCCCCAAGTATCTGAGCTGTTAATAAGTCAGAGAACCATCTAATTTTCCTGTGATGCCACATGTAGGCAATGCAAAGACTTTTTAACCAGTTTCAGGTAACTGAGTGATTGGATCCCGTGGCCTTTGACCTTATTGCCATTGGCACTAACTAGCTCCAGTTAATACAGTTTTTCCATTTTCTACTTTTGTCAAAAATAGGTAATGGATATGACCCAAAGGGATCATTTCATGTAATTATTAAGCCTCCACTTTTTATAAATAGCTTTGGGGATGGTGGTCTGAATTTCCTAAAGTGAAGCACACCCCTGGGAAGCAGGGGTGTTATCTTCCCACAGAACTCAGGAGTGGGGCAATTTCACGGGTCAGGGGCTGGAGCCCAGAGAACCAAAGGGGAAAGGGCAGAGGAAAGCACAGTGCCTGCTCTGACTCCAGCACATTGCTGCATAAATGAGATATGAAAGGTTCCCAGCTCCAAATCTTCTCAGTATTTCTATCCAAGAGAGACAGGCCTCTGTTCTGTAAAGCAGCTGAACACTGTCTTAGCTCTAAACACGGGATCTCAGATCCTTTCAGCAAATATCTTAAACAAGTTTCTTTTCTTCACTATGCTGTAATTTTGTTGATTTGAGCTATGCTGCTTGGCCAGCCAGAGAGGGGAGCTGAGCTCTGTGATTATATAGATAGAGACTGTGAAGCTTTTTCAGTTAGCCCAGGCACAACACTACTGAAGTGCAAGTTATTTCATTCATAGGAATATGCCACATATCTGCTCTATAAAGTGCGTGGGATGCCTAAGGACAGAAGACCTCTTCTTCAACAAATATGCTAAAAATCAAAGAGAAAGAAAAGGCATACGCAACTACTGAGAAAAAAAAAAATCATAATGTATCTGTACAGGATGCTACTGCTCCGCAGGGTTTTTCTGCCTTCCTGTTGAAGGTTGATGCTCCCACAATAATTGTATCAGTGCCTCTCTGTGTGATATAAATGTCTCTTGAGCAAGTTTATCTTCATGCTGAAGAATATAAGCAGTTTCACACAGTCTTTTCCTAAGTGGTGGGAAACAACCCCTCCAGCAGTACCAGCAACAGCAAAAAACAGGAGTGGCAAAATCTTCTGAGACTACAGCTCAAGGTAGCTCATCTTACTATGTAAGATTTTATTTGGGAATATCCCTGCAAAAAAAACAAACCCAGCCCATCCCAAAAAGCCCAACCAGAGTTTTCAAAACACGTCTGACGATTGTTCTGGGCACAATCAGATATAGCTATGTCTGGTAATGGCTTTCAGGTTGGGCAATAAAAAAGAAAAAGGACTGTAAGGACTGACTAGGAATCAAGAGAATATGGTTATTACCATCAACAGGGAAGAGAACATCTGGAAAAAGCTCTATAGCTGAGCAGGTGCGTGTGTGATGCCTGTGTTTTGGACAATGTGTTTTCTAGCTAGGAGATATCCCCCAGAAACCACTTGAAAATTGAACAAACAGAAGCATCTCCTCTTTCCATTGATATTAATGGCCCAGACATTACCCAATTTGAAGTGGAAGCCGGGGCTGATTAAGGGCCTGATCATCAGAGCTTTAATGGAAAAAGAGTGGAGCACAACCTCTCCGTAATAAGGGATTGGGAGACATCAAACCAGCTCAGGGCAGCAGTAGTGAAGGATGAAGCGGGTTTCTGTACTGGAAAGTTTTCTGCTTGGAAGGTCTGTTGTCCAAATATTTTGCTACCAAATCATAACTAAGCTGCCTGCTGCCAGAATCATGTACTCTGATGTGAGTTGTTCACAAATGACTAAACCAGGGAAAATGAGACAAATACACTGGGTGGGGAATTTGGGAGCCTGGGGGCTGGTACCCAGCTCTGACACTGCTTCTCTGGGTGGCCTTGTGAGCGTGTCTCCTTTGAAGTGATGCAGAAGGAAAATATTCCTCCTTCATTATTCCTGTGTTCAGACAAATTTTTACAGTGTGTGCCGACCATCTCCTAGCCCATGTGTACATTTACGCAGCCAGGCACAAGGAACACAGGGGATTGTTATTATTATATGGCTAATGATATCCATTACCTTCCAGGCATGAGTCAAATCTGGAAGCAGTAAAGTCCTGATTTGGAAATTTCTGTAAAATAAGAACCTACCGTTTTCACCTGATCTTATCTAGACTCCCCAGAGACCACTAGATTAGCAATTAAACATGCAGCTGGAAAATGGACTTAGAGCCAACAGAAGGAAATGTCCTTCCTTGCTGGAGAGAAGTGAGTAATATTATTAAAAGTCCCAAAATACCCTTTGTGCTCTTTGTCACTTTCTTTTTTACATTTAAGGAAAATAAACAAGTGCACTCAGATATTAAGACAATGTCAAGTTAAATTAAATTGTTGGGGCTCTCCAGTACTGAGGTGGGGTTATTAATTTTTGTCTGTCCATAGAAAGAAAAAAGGTAGCATAGGTGAGTAAACAAACCAAAGCAAAGAAAATATGAAAGCTTTAAAATCTCTTTCTCTTCTCACTCCCACAGCATGTTCAGCATCCCAACAACCCTTCCACAGCTGTAGTTCCCAACCCTGTCTAATGTCCCACAGGCATCTCACACATCTACAACCCATCATCTGCTTTGCTTTCTATCAGCAAAGGCAACCTATGAGCTCTACTCAGTCCAACACCAGGAGGGAGGACTTAAACATCATCCTAACCTTTTCAGACATTGAAAACTCAACTGTCTGACATATTTTAAGGTGATATTTGGGACTCTGATAACAGAAAAAATGTTGGTGTAAGGTAATTCTAGTCTTACAGTGCAAGTTGAAAGCAATTTTTTGTTAATAATGTGATGACCATTTCTGCTACTACTAATTAGAACAGAGTTAACATTTTATTTATAGTTCTAGTGATTATGCCATAGATAGTGTTTCTTTTCTTTATCTGATGCTTATATATAAGCTTGCTTTTTCTTTCACAGCATTGTTTTCTAATCACATTTTCTTAAAACATCTTTTCATTAAACTAGCTCTGTTTTGGTTTTGTGAATATTACAAAAAAGAGGCAGAACAACTGGAAGAGTGAAAGTCCTTTAGAAACATGACTTTCCAAAGAAATAAATGACAATGCTGATGGGTACATCCGGAGCTCCAAACTTCTCTGCTTTTTTTCCCCATTCATCTGTTCATTCTGTCTTTGTGGTTCACACAGTAGGAAGCTTGGTCTCTAAAGGCAATTAGGGCAGGCTTGTTTGCACTCCCACTGCAGAAAGAAAATTCCTACAGTCTGTTCCAAAGGAGCTAATGCACTTACTCCAAAGGGAAGCTTGTTAGCAAAGACACAAGAATGCAGTATGGCAATAAACAAGCATCTACATCAGAAGGTTAAAGAGTGTCTAAGGGTGGTTCCAAGAGCTGTAGCCTCATCATATGTACTGTCATACATACATGTATAAGCAATCCCTGACATGGATCTGATGTGATCAGCCCTGCCAACATGTTCCTGAGCACTTTTGGAGTTAGTGTGGTCCAGGGACCATTAACAATAAGCTCTTTGAATGTGGCCCTCCTCTCCAGGAGGCTAAGGGAAGCTAATGGTATGGACATGCCAGCTGATCTCAAAGTTAGAGAATCAGCCCCTGTCTCATTTTGCTTGTAAGCACAGATCTGAATTACCTTGGAAGAAAATAGAAAGCAACCCAAATGGCTGTTTAGTCCTACAGGAAGACCCACCAGGTTTGTGGTAGTACAAAAGGAGAACATAGAGAGCACAGGTCATTGCACACTGAACAGACAGGGAAAACAAGAGTTGCTGAGTACTTTTGCAAGACTGCATGAGTCCTTCAGGACAATTCTTCCTCCACGTGCTCTTGATATCCTGACTGAAAGTGTGGTAGGCAGATGGGATGTTTTATCTGTATGGTGTCCTGCATCCATCATGGCAGATCCCCAGACCAGGGATTCAACATCTCAAAGGTTTTCAGAGCAGCTACCAGTGGAAACACCCTCCACTTCTGTGCTTGAAATGGAGCTCCTCTTGCTTCATCCATCTTCACAGTGTTTGTGTCTGCATCCTGTTGAAATCAGCGTTTCCAGAAGCACTGTTCTTACTATAGCAGTTGAACCTAGTTCCCTTATAGAAGTCTATCAAGTTTTATTTTACCTCAATTAATCCAATTTTTTCCTATTCTGGTTTATTATTAGATGGAAAAGGGTATACAAGCTTGTGAGGCCAGGACTGCTCTTTCTGCTCTTAACCTTTCTTCTTGCTGGCAAAGCATCAGAGTTCACTGAAATGCTATCTTCCTCCTCAGCAGCCTGCTTTCTTACTAAATTCAGCTTTCTGTTATGCTCTGTGGCTGTCTCCAGCTCAGCCATTCAGGGGACCCTTCTGGAGAAGCACTCTCAGCCCTTTGCTCCCTGTCTGAGCACAAAGCATGGCTCCAAACCAAAGGACAATGTGGAATCAAAAAGGTTTACGCAACTAGATGAGTTGCCAGAAAGCAATCTGAGGAAAAGTTGTTTTGCCTCTTCATTATTATTATTATGGTGTTTTGGCAGTAAAACCAAGAGCAAGCAACCAAAAGTTAACTTACACTTCAAGAAGTTTAAGATAAACATTTTAATCTCTTGGGGCTGCTGGAGGCTTCCCAATCTCCACAGCAAACTCTAAACTTGTGCTGATGATTCAATTTGTCTATCTACTTTTCAACAAATTAGGGATTTCTCTTAAGAGCCCAGCAATGAGAATCTGAGGAAAACAGCCCTGAAGTAATGCTTGGGTTTCAGTTTCAGAAGCTGGGACAAATCTGAGGAGAAATAAAGGTGGTTCCCTTCACCTAGGTTTTCTGTCCAGTTTCTTGTTCTCTCTTTAATGTGTTTCCTGACTTTTGAGAGCCATGTATGAAAAAATGAAGTTCCTGGAGTTGCCTTCATGAGGAGGAACATTTCTTTGCTCTTCTGAGTCCCATTCTCATGATATGCTGTGATGTTGGCATCAGTGATCCCTCCCTGACAGAAGTCATTCCCATTGCTTTGCCGTTACCCTGTACCTACATGAGGTGGTCATGGCTGCAAGATTCTTCTTTCGATGACATCCTTCACTTAGGTACCTCTGTGGGAGGTGAGCTTTAAAATTATGACCATTTTAACTATCAAGGTCATTGAAACATGTGCTGTGTAGGATTTTCCAGAGTGCCTCACAGTATATGTTTACACCACCTGGCCTGTGGGCAAATCTGCTGCTTTGGCTGCCCCTCATCTGCTCTACAAGGTTATCACTACCAATGCTTTCCAAGCTGCCCACAACTCTTTCCTCGTTCTCTTCACCAGGAGTTACCATATTCTCAGATGTGGTGCCATAACTGTGCTCTAATTGCTTCCAAACACAGTCCTGACAAAATTGCCTGGGTTTAAACCACAGCAAAAATAGCAAAATTCTCTTCTAAAGTTTCTAACTTAACCTAGATAATTTTGTCATGATTGAATGAGGGTCTGACCGCATGTGTGGTTGTGCTGGAAGATGTGAAGGAATAATGGCCATGAGCTCAGAAAAATGACTTTTGCATCCATCTGAGCTGCAACCTCATTGCAACTTAATACAGGTGGAGTATCTCGCAGTGGTGTTTAAGGATGCTCGACTACAGTTACAGTACTATCAGCTGAGGAAATGATGCATCCACAGCTGTAAAAGCCATTGCCATAGACTGCAGAAGAACTGGACTCTGCCCTCAAAGCATCCTTAAAATTAGACTACAGGGGTTGTCTACACTCTTGCTCCAGCACAAGTCTCAACTCATTCCCCAGAAAAGCCCCAGACTGAATGCATATACCAACTGGTCTAGCCAAAAGAAATGTCTGAATAAATTATATGTAGGACAACCATTGGTACAGGTTTTAATAATGGGAAACTGTTTCCCTCATGGCATCTGTCTATTACATGAAATGAATTTTCAGTCATGCTCTCAGTAGAAAGCAGTCCATAATATGAACATCACCACCACTATTTGAGTTCTGTGACAGTATCACTGGGAAA
The DNA here is from genome assembly GCA_025629905.1 of Lorius lory. NCBI lineage: Eukaryota > Metazoa > Chordata > Aves > Psittaciformes > Psittaculidae > Lorius > Lorius lory. The sequence continues at coordinate 15,421 of JAOSLQ010028526.1, read as the reverse complement.
GAAAGAGAAAATGAGCAAGGAGGTATCATTTGCCCCACTGCTGGGCCTGGCCCCTTTCTCCTAATGAAATAAACCCCTTATGGCAGGGAGATGCTTAAGTCACAAACTTTTGAAGGTTCTTTCTGCACTGGAGCTGCAGGAGATATGGAGGAAGCCATTCTTTGAAATTATTTAGTCTGTGCATTTACCTGGTCTTCAGCTTTAAAATATATAGAGACTATTGACTGAATTGTTCTTCTCCTGACCTGAGGGCTACAGGGCTCACTGCATGTGCACTTGAGTATCAGATCAAAACAGTGAACTCAGACAATGGCTACTTTGAAAACAAACACCCCAGAGGCTCTCACAGAGATACGAGAAGTCTTGAGGTATCAAGTGCCCACAGCCTGGTACAAATGATTGCATCTAAAGAATGACAATGGAAAAGTCAGATCAATTCAAGATAGAAACAAATTATGATAAATATACGATGATCATTAATCCATGATAATAATTAGTAATTAACCAACATCTTATCCTATGGACTCTATATGCAGCTGAGTCACACAAACAAAACTCCAATACAATCAATGGAATTACATCATCTGTGAGTGTCTAGTTTCTCCTGTTGTATCTGATTCAACTGGACTATTTTTAGCCTTTTGCTAACGTCCAGAAACCCCTGCTGACAATCTGCACTGCCACCTTGTGTGATTCTGGCATTTACTTGGGCTTCCTTCAAAATCTTCCTTCCCCATTTCCGCTGAGTATCCCTCTCTTTCAACCACAGATTGTTCATCTGATAATGAAACTATTTAATTATGCCCCAAAAGCTCATGCTATTGACCCTTGTCTCAGTCTCCCAAATGGACAGCCCTAAACATGGCTCTGATAGCATCCCCTCTTCTGCTGTCAGAGCGTGGAGGGTTCAGGCTTGCAGACATAGTTTTTACCAAAAATCGTATCCCATCTGCTTGTTCTCTCTATGCCCCCTGGCTTGCAGACCCTGTCTTGCTCTTGACCTGGGGGTAATCAGACCTGGAATGAAAAAGATACAAATTTAGGAATGGTTCTCCCTTACACCCCTGAGTCCTCATCTCTTGCTTGCCTCCTCCTGTGCCTGTTCACTTACATCCCCAGTTACAGGTCAGGGAACCTGTCCATGCACAGTGTGTAAAAAACTCACAAAAAGAACTGCCTGCACGGGAACCGATAGCTGTGGGATGTCACTGGGTTCTTACACATTTGCTCATTCTGCAGGATTTTCTTTCAATGAACACACTCATAATGTGTCTTAATAAGGAGCTTACTAGCCTTGAGATTCCTTTCAGTCTCTCGGAATAAGCTGAAATTGTGTTAAGAAGTTCAGAAAGCATGGAAGAGGAAGATGGACAGAGCCACACTCTGCTCATGATTTCACATAAAATTGCCTGAGAAAACTACTCTAAACCTGCCAACTATCCTCCCCTAGACTTTTCATACATACACACAGGCGTACATGGGTAAGTGTGTGCAGGTATGTGTGCATGTATGCGGTATCCAGAGATGAGTGTGCTTTTGGTAGTTCTGTAACCACAGAGTTCAAATCTCTCATTATGTTTTGTTTTCCTTTCTGAAGGAATAAAAATCATGGAGATGTAAGAGGAGAAACAATCTTACACATGCAGAGGGAGTATTAATTTTTCTGATTAATCTAGTAGTGTTTTCCCTTTTCTGGCTTCCAAGACTCTCTAGACACGTTAGTGAGCTACATCTTGGACTCCAGGCACTCACCAGCCTTCTGTTCACCTCTCACTCCCAGGTCCTGCACCTTCTGTATTTCCTTCTTCACTAGTCACTCTTTGGGGGATGGAGAAAGTGACAAAAATAGCAGACTAAAAAATCCAGGTCCCAAAATATGAGCTTGCAAATGTTTTCCTTTTCTGTTTTTATTTTGCTAATATGAAAAGAATGTCAGTGTTGGCTCTGCAAAGGAGACCTAGAAGACAGGTGAATGGCCAACATGCTGTGTTTGAATGTCATTCAAAAACTCCATTGCCTTGGTAGAAAACATCGTGTATTTCTGCTCTCTTCAGCCATTGCTAAAGTTTATGATCTTATATCTTATTACCTTCATCATTACTGCCATCACTAGGGCATGGATTATGTGTATGCAAAACCACTCATGTTCTGAGAGAAGATAAATATCGTATATTCACTCCCTTCAGCAGATAAGGGGTAGGGCACATGTGTCCAAAGACACAATTTGAGGAGCAAAGCTATATCACCCGTCTTTCATCTTGTGCCACCTTAACTGCTATGTGAAATATTGTTCAATTTCCTGGTGTTCACTCTTTTGCCCAGGCTGTTCTTGCGTCCCCAAGGACAGAGCCATTCTTCATCAACATGGCCTGGATGGTGCTTGTGGAAGGAAGTGGAAACATCAACTTCTTTCAGTTGTTTTTCCATTAAATCTTCTCCTAGGTATATAAGCATGTCAGTCTACATTCAAGTGAGCATCTCTGGAGTGCTGCTGTAGACATTGAAGACTGTGGCAATAGAGACAATTAGCAGTCTTGGGTCTGAGATATTATTAGTGGTTGAAGGGAGGTAAAAGGAGCCCCACCCAGTGTCACAAACCTAAACCCTATCCAGAAATATTTCTTCTCCTTTCTTCAAGGAGATAAAACATGTTTGCACAAGAGATTTTTTTTAACGATATTTTGGTGCCAGTTTTGTTATTGAAAAGTACATGTTGAAGAAGGAAACTCAAAGTGCATCGTATGTCATAAGTAGCAGGGAGTGAGGTTGACAGGGAAATTTATTCCTTAACTCCCAGGTAGTACAGTTGGTGTCCCCCGTTTCCTGCTGACCCCCTTCTGCACACCTTATGATCTCCAGCAGCTGTAGCCAGACAGGATTGAAAGGACTTCAGGCAGGCAAAGCCTGCACCTTGTTTTTCTGTTCCCCCTTGATAACCTGTTGTCCCAAGTGACTACCTGTTTTATCCATGATAAACCAGGCTTTAAATGTCATGTTTCAGCAACAAAGCCATCCCCAGCAATCCCAAAGGATGTCTCAATGTCTCGGAAGTCTCCCTACCTTGCACTTCTGGAGACACAGTAAACTTTGCCCTTACTCATATGTTTGATCTCAAATTTATGTACCCTGATTCCTAGCTATGGAGCTGAGAGAGAGGCCCAGATTGCAATTCTGGCATGTTTATAAAACTTAAAATTGAAAGTGAATTGAAACCAGTATGGAACAGAGTGTAATTGTTCTCAAGCTAACTGAAACCTGGCTCACAGCAATTTAGTTAAATGCAATAAGGTCTCAACTAGAGGAACAGAAGCCTAATAAGAACCTAATTAAGGTGATCCTCACAGTGCTTTCAAATATGATTATAGGCAGAGCTGTGCTTTTTCAGATCTAGTGGGAGCATGTGGCTACAGTACCACTCTCAGCTGTTGCCTGTCCTCTCATCTGGAAGGTACAGCCATGCAGCTGTCTTACATCAAAGGATCCTACTCCACCACCTAGCACACACCCGGTCCAGTTTAAAGCAAAGCTGGATATGAGTCTTTACTGAACTTGCATTGACATGGTTCAGAGAAGTTTGCATGCCTTGTTTAGCCGCTGAAGCTGTATTAAGAAGATAACATATGAGATGGGTAACACAGTTTTAAAATTGATCCAGAATGGGATTCTCTTGGATATCTCCACTTTATCCAGTTATCCCAAGCTTCCCCATAATGAAGTTCCACTCAATCCAGGCAAAGGAACAATTCATCTCCTAAAGCAAATGCCTAGTACAGGTTGCTTTTATCCTTGAAAGTGTCCTTCTCCCCTGGCTAGAAAATTTTGAGGTTAAATCACACATTGTGATTTTGAGTCCATCCATATTCATATCTCCATCTGAGCTACAGAACTCACACTTCTTCATAGACAGTTGACAAAAGGGCATTTTTGCATCATAGTTGGTCTGACCTTTTCATAAATGCCCAGTTTAGGGCAAGAGAAACAAGGAGATCACAACTCCAGCTGCTACACTGGGAGCTTGGCATGACTAAATCAGATGTAAACCTCAGCATTAGTAAAAGGAGTTCCCTGTTAGCTTAATGGGACATTTTCCAGGAGCTTCAAAGAGGTGCATGGAGACTGACAACAATTTTGGTGACAGAAGTCACTCTTGCTCTGAAAGCCATCTTGAAAGAACCATCTCCACAGGTCCTCAGCTGTCTAAGGTAACTCAACTAAGCTGTCCTGGATATAACTACCAGCCTTAGCAGGGATCATGCTAACTGTAACCCTAAATGCACAGGCAAGATGTCAAACTTGCTGGGGAAGTGAGCAACATCAACAAAGAGTTACTACATGGTGATATTGTGGATGTAAGTTTTTGCTTCTCCACTGAATAGCTGTGAAACAGCATCCTTATTAGTGTAATACTACTCAGGGTCATGGGGATTGGCCAGGTCATCACTACTGGATACAAAGTAAAAAGAAAACCGTGGTCCTAAGAACTTGTCATTTAAGTGAACACAAGCCACAAGGCAATGGTTTATTTTGGCCCATGACTTTATTGTAAGGATCTGAATGTAGTAACTGACAGTTCAAATGAAAACAAAAAGGAGATGACTAGAGCTGGAAGAATGGTTGAAAGAAATGGAGAAGCTGGATCAGGGAAAAAAAACCACAGAATTGCCAAGGTCGGGTGCAGTAGCGAAATAAAATCCATGTGTCTGAAAACAAATCCTACAGCCTGGCTGCCATGCAGAAGAACTCACAGCCACTGACTGATGAGAAAAAAATAATAATAAAAAATTGAAAAAAACAGTGAAAAAACCAAAAACCCCTTTCTGGAGGAGGCTGGTATGTGCACAACACTATCACAAGAGAATCTATCTTAACTCTGCCCTCCTTTTCATAAGGAAAGTTCATATACACTTGGGCAAACCAAAAAGGAAACTCCACCATACCAAAGACTCTCTTGCCAAACTTAACTTTTGTGCATCTTCCAAATGAGACAGGAATGGGTGCTCATTGCTTTCCCATGGATTTCTGCAATCATGCAGAATTTTGGACATACTGAGCTACTCTTTCCATCCCTCAGGAAATTCTAATCAAAGGATTAGTCAGTTTTGCTATCATAAGTGTAAAATAACTCCTTTTGCCTCATCTATGATAGAAGCAGAGCAGATGTTGGAGGTGTTGAAATTGGCCCCTTGGAACAGGGACAATGAAGCAAGACACCTACCAGTTGTCCACTCTCTATTGTTCAGGGAAACAGGTAAAGACTATGTAAATCCTCATAGCAACTAAAAAATAAATCATTCTAATTCACCATAATAGTTTTTGAATTCATGTTGGTCAGCTGATGCATAGCAAGTCCTTAAGCTGCAGTAGTTGGTCACTGAAAGTTCTCTGTCCTACAGCTGTGAGATATGTAAGTTATATTTTGTAGATTCTACTTTTTTCTTACTAGATACAGGCAAGGTTACAAACTGAGGTAACTGATTTTCATTACTAGAAGAAGTAGTTCAATTTCATTGATCTGGTTCTTGCTCCTGGACTCCAGGTTGGCTACAAACCACATTTTGGCCATTCAAAACCAACAGCATCAGTCCAGTGAAAAAACATGCAGTGATAACCACCCTATGAAAAAACAGATTTTTTTCATAAGTGGTTAAATGTTAGAATTAGTTGAGTACTATATTCATTTATGATATCTGTTATCATTATTTATAGCCAGACTAACTTTAAGTCTGGCTTTCCCTGGCCATTCCCTTTTTTTCTGCTCAGATGGGATTTGAAGCTATTTTCTCAGAAAGCTCAAATCTGTCCTGTAAAAATCTGGCTTACAGAACATATTTATAAATGTAGAGAAGCCCTGTTTATGACTTTCTGAATGGCTGTGGTGTAGCAAAGGAGAATATTACAAATGCCGAAGGTTTCGGTAATTTGAACAGCACATACTAGTACAGGGGAAACTCATTCCAGGCAGCATGCTAATTAAGCTACACAAATCCCTTGCACAAAAAAATGAAGTTGATTCTTTTACATGACCAGTCACAATATGCCAGATTGGAAATTGGCATAAACAGACTTTGAACAAGACTAGAAGTTGAATAATCCATTAAAAACTGGATTTGAGGCAAGCTACAATTGCTTTATTCTCCTTTGCACAGCAATAGTATGTATGTCTAACATGGGGATTTCCCCTGGCTCAGACCTGAATTAATCAAAGATTCCAGATCAATTATTTGTTCTTGCTAAAGGAAATAGAAATGAGGGAAGAAGAATTGTTTCCAAGTTTGCACTAGGTGCAAGTCATATGATTAAGATGTGAACCTATCAAGTGTTCCTTAGACATGATCCTATAGGACTCATCCACTCCTGGCATTTTGATTATTTTTTTTTTTTTTGCATCAAACATTTCTTAGTGTCCTTAAAGTGTATAATGCCTGCATGAGGCAGATAAGACTGAGAGATGAAGAGCCACTATATTGATTTTCCAGATGGAAACTATTTCTTCTATAAACTCCGAGTTAGATTATGAATAATCAAAGTGTGTGATGTACAAGGCTTATCCCCTATTTTTCTACATCAATATTTGCTTGAATTTTATTAAAGCCTTAGCACTCTGTGATTGGGATCATGTAACGCAGACTGGAAACTGAACTCATTGTACTCTTGCTGTGTGCCTGCCACTGGAGGTGAATGTTTCCTGCCTTACACATTAATATCATGCCAGTTATGCCTGATTACATATTACTGCTTCAAGCACAAAAAGTGTAGAACAAAGTGATTGTCTTAAATCATCAGAAAGGTGGTTTCTGTAATGAAGGAACAGAAAAAAACCTCATTGTTTATTCAGGAGTGATTTTCCTCTTCAATGCCACTCTGGCTTTCTACGCATTTCCTCTAGAATTAGGGACAGCTGACTTCTGCAAATGCTAAAGCTGAGGGACAAAGCTAGCAGTTCACTAATAAAGACTGACATCTTAAGGGACCATTTCCATGTCCCTAAGGAATCCCTAATGAAGTTTCACAGACAGGAAAAAACCTGTCACAACAAATCTTTTGTCCTAGGTGCTTCCCAAGATGCTCTAGGAGATCAGACAGTGAGAAAATGCTTCTGTTTTGTTCTCATTTGGCCACTCATGTCAGTGCTTTTAAAAGGGTCCTTTTAACCACAAATTGTCTGATCTATCTAAATTGAGCTCAAAAAGTCATGAAGCAGTCTTTACCTTGAAGAGCACATGGATGACATCTAAGGCAAGACACTAAACCAAGGAGACTCCGCGTCAGTTGATGTCCCAGTAACCAAACCATTGTCAGGCTCTATTCTTCCTTTTTCTGCACCACTCTTCTTAGACTTTGGAAAAGAAGGAATTCATGGAGGTTTCTTAATCATTAATGAGGTCAAGGATGAAGTCAAAAGAAAATGTGTTTACTGTATTCTTAGCCAGCCATCCAATTCTATACTTATTAAGGACTATTGTTAACCAGTTTTCTTGAATAAAGTGAATGTAGAAGACCTAATGAGTGAAGGTAAAGACAAAGGTTTTTTCAATATGGAGAGTAGTGTTTCAGAGAAAACCTTGTGTAATCCTTCACTAAATATTTAATTCTTTAGAATGCAGCTCAAGGAGAGCAATACAGCTGCTTTGCTCAGGTATTACTGCTATTCCTGTCTGCCAGATGAGAGGATAGCAAGCCTCCTCACAGCAATCTCAAGCACAGAGATTATGTCCACTCTCAATGTCTCTTTACACATTTGATTTTTTCTCCTGAAAGACAGAGACCATTCTGTTTGGATAGAAAGCAGAGTGAAGGAAAAGTTCAAGAAAATATTCCTTTCCTACTTCAATTCACAAACAACCAGAGATAGGCAACAGTCCATACTCTGCAGTTGCATGACACCCTTGTTCAACCCCTCTTCTAATGAATTCTGGATTGTCTCCATTGAATGAAACCTTGTAGCAGGGGAGTTTCAATAGTGTTCATCGTTTGGTTGAAACACTCACAAAGGCTATAAAAGATGGACAGGGTCCAAGCTGTCTCCAGTCTGTACGTGGGTTCCTCGATAACCAGCTACTGTCTGAAAATGTTAATCTAATCTGATTTTGCTTTCATCTTAAATTCCATCACAAATTGAGAAAATTTCCCGCCACCCTATGGAAAGTTTGTAAGAAGCATTACAGGATCACTAAAATATTTGGTTTATATAAATCTGTATCAACCAGGAAAAAAAAAAATTGAAATTTTAGGGAAAAAAATCTCAACCCTCCTTACAGTAGGGAATGAAGTAGAGTATAGAGGGAAATTTAGTAAGGCTTTGCCATAGAGATCTGCACTTTCCTGCTGACATTAATGGACAGCTTCACACTGCATTCAGCAAAACCCACATTATGCCATTAGCTGTTTATACCTATGGCGTGTGAAGAGAATGTGATACAGAGATCATCAGACTAGCAGAGACCCACACATGACTGCCTGGGACCATGCAATCTGGCAAGCCTGGAACTGGAAGTTCAGGGCCACATCCATGCCATGTTGTACCAGTTGGTTATATTGCTCGTGGAGCTATGCGATTGACTGTGGAGTCAGGACAGGTGTCTCTGAACCAGTTCCAGAGTTCAGACACTTAGAGGTTGCACATTTAGCTATTCATTCGTGGTATAGACACATGCTGAGTCCAAATGTGCCACAGGAATGAGGTGTGATGAGCCAAATATTAATCTCATTAAAAATCTAAGCTCTCTTTTGCGTTCAAATAGTAAAATGTTCCTTAACTAAAATAACTCTGATACAAAAGACCAGTAAAAGGAAATAAAACCTACATTTAAAAAAAAAGTTGTCAAGAAATAATATCAAACTCATGCACCATTTCTAGGGATCTAGAAAGGACATTGGAGTGAGTACTGAAATTATTCCCTCCACAGAAACCATTATTAGTCAATTAATAGTCGACTCCAGGCTTAAATCTGCATCCCCAAGTGTTCACTGAGGACAAATCCATCAGCTCATGCAATAAGAAAAACAAGAATAGTTCTTCATGGTTTATTTAACAACCACAGCAACAGCAGGAGTCAAATTTCAAGAGACTGCAATGAATCTGCAGAGTAAACTTAGTATAACAAATAGATTGTCAGGAACCATAACCCACCAATTGATAGCAGAAGAGGAAAGACTTCAGACAGATTTTCCAAAGAGATTACTTAGTCTTTTTATTTTTGACTGTCAGACTGGTGACACTTGAAAGGCTTTAAGATTTCTAGGGACAGATTTTCAGATCTTTCTAAAAACCAGGTCTTATTAAACACCTTTAAATAGTGATTTAAATGTAAGTCCGAGGGGTTATTAATTCAAGTTGAGAAGGAAAATAAAATGTGTTAACCATGCAGCAATCACGGGTGATTCATAACATAACACCACTTAATGCTGTTGCACAAGTTAATGCCAGCTGCTACGCAATACACCATTCACACTTTTTGCCTAGGACCAGGACTTACAGCTGGGATCTGGGAGATGGGTACATAATAAGTTTATTGGAATAGATTCTCCAGTTCTCTATGTCAGCTGCAATTAGTAGCCATGGGTCTGACCTCAATCCACAGAGTTTTATGTTTTTAACCATTGCCTGCACAATACAGATAAGCTGTCCATGCTGTTATTTATTTGTGACTGAAAACAAGGCATGGGAGAGCATGCCAGTGAGAATGCTGTGTTCCCACAGCCTTCTTGCGTAAATATTTCTCTTTTGTCAGCAATAAAAGGTCTGGGATGCTGATGCAGAAGATAAGAGTGCAGCTGTGCCAGCTCTGCAGAGCTGAAGCAGATGGAGTGTGTGTATGTGCTCAGCTCCACTAAAGGAGAGATACAGGAAAGAAGTCGCTTCTACAAGTGCAAGTTGCACTTTGGAGCAGTAGTTATTTTCCACTGGCTTTCGTCAAGAGGCCTGACCTCTCTTGCACTTCAAGACCTAGTAAGTAATGCGATGTCCTCTTCTTAAAAAGGCCTGATCTGATTCAGCTCACTGTTTAAATGCCTTTTTCAGTCCCAGAATGAGACATCTGGAGCCATAGTTTTTTTTAAGAGAGAAAAAAAAATGGGCTCCACTCCATAGGATGCTGATGATGGCAGAGGGCAGAAGACCTCCAGTGCCTTGTTTTGGTACTATCATCCAGCTTGGAAGAGGTCTAATTCAGTTCTCAGACTGGCTCACACCAGTTATTGCAGAGCTTCTTCCAGCTGCATGTGGAGTATCTGATGTTGGCATACATGAAAGCCTAGATGGCAACCTTGCATGTCCACAAAGACCTGCAGCCAACAAGACTGTCTAAACATGCACAAAAGTCTGTATGCAAGCAAACTTAGCAAATATGTGTTTACATGCATAGGAACAGCGCAGTAGAGATTTCACTGACTAGAATCTCAAGGGATGTAAGTTACTTTGAAATAAACTTACTGTTTCCATTATTTTTTGAAATAAGAAAAAGGAAAAATAAAAAGATAAAAGAACACTATATTTGATCTTGATGAGTATTTGGCCCATATAAACTAATCAGATTTACTCTACTTATATATGTGGCAATTCAGTTATGCCAAAATCAAATATTATACTACACCCTGCTTTCTTTATTATATATTGTCTCCGATGTTTGTTTGGAGAAAGGTATTTTTTCACTGATGCTCTGCCTTTATTCTTCTGCAATGTACTGATGTGATATTTTTACATCTTGCAAAATGTAAATAACGTTTTCCTGTTTCCATTCAATATCCTCTAGCAGGTGTTAGGTTCATGAGAAACAGACTTGTTCTATATATCGACGCAACTGTAACAAAAAAAAAAAAAAATTAAAACAGTTTTAAAGTAAAATATGACTAAGGGAAACAAGATGCTGAGCCTTTAAAACTGGATTCTTATCTTGCTGACATCTGTATAAATCCAGAATGCTTTAGAGATACACCAAGTCAACAGGAAGGTCCTTGGGACTTTTCCTTTTTGCTAGTGTCTTTCTGGGTGGCCTCTTATGCAAAACACTTCATGTTTCTGATTCTCTTTCCAAACTCTATGTATTTTGAGAGTGTTATCTCTGTCTCCGCTGGTACAGAAGATACTATGTCATATCTGATGGTTCTGTGCATATATACTTGGTTCCCAGGACCAAGACGGGAATGTCTTTAGAGGTTTCTGTGTGAGCCACCTCAATGGAGATGGTTCACCAGAATGGAGATGGCTAATGTAAAAGGAGCAGTGACCCATACATACAATTTCTCCTGCTGTTCTTCTCTCTCATAATGTCTGATACAGCAAGATCATGCAAAGACCAGGAAGCCCCAGGGCCTTCAACTACGTATCTTCCCCCTACATATAACAAGAGCAATCACTGATCTGTCCCTGCTTTCTCAAAATCCTGTGGGACTCCATAATATTCTTATTCTCCACAAAGTAATCCTGTAGGACCTCAAGGCATCACTCGCTGTTACAGGGTGCTCACCATGGAACTGACATGGCTGAAACCCTATGCAAAGTAATCCCAAAGTGAGTTGATACTGGAAATGCAGACCAGGTACCAGCTTGCAGGCAACTGCTGAGCATCAAATCTCCAGACATGGAAAAAGGGGTTGAATCATTCTATAGCTTCCCTGTGTTTTCTTCTTTCCTGGCCATTTTGCTTACCTCTGCTCAGCTAAGTCTTCCTTAGGGTTTTTCAATAAAGTCATCAGTGCACCCCAGTGAATCACAACAGACTCTGGATGTAGATTCAGACAAAATCCTTACCCCTGACACAAAACTTTTCTCCCATCTTCAGCAGAGAATCAAATTTCCGTTCATATTCACATTGCAATTGGTCAAGACTGGTCTACATATTTTTCAAAGAATAACCACAGTAGCTGGTAATGACACTAGCGGATGTAGGAGAAGGTAAACAAAATATTTAAGAATAGCATGGGCAGGTCTTCAGGCTTCTCTACTATTTCTGAAAAGAAATTTTTTGTCAATGCTCTTTTTAGGTTGTCTGCCTGCTTTTAACACAAAATTTAGTTTTCTCTCTACCACTGCACCACTCCCCTGGAATTTATGAGAGAGTATTGAGGCCAATCGCTGACATGTCTTTATGAAGAAAGGCTGACACAATGATTTCTGATAATGGAAAATTGTCTTAGTTTTCTCAATGGACAGGTCTCAAAGCTAAACTACATCTCCCCGTATTCAGCTGTCCTCATTTACATGTTTGACTGTTATGAATGATGGGAATTGCTGCCTATCCTGTGGGCCCAGCCCATGGAGAAGCATGGGAACATACGCACTTCAGTGTCCTTCAGGCTCTGCAGCCTCTGCAGCCACATTTGCTTCTTGGTCAGATTATTTTGGTGTTTGATTTTTTAACAAGTAAATAAAAATACTATTCTTTTCCCATTTTCCTGAGAAAAACTTAATTTGCTATTATTCGTTCTTAATATCTCGTTACATAAGTTCATTTCTTTTGTTCTTTTCCTTACTCTTATCCAATTGAATAGGAAAATTCCTCAGCACAGGCATCGCCTCAGGACCAGAAGCCCTGAAATGATGAAAGGACAGCCCTTTACTCCTCACCACTCAGATTTCATTGTTTTCTCACGCAACACACCAAACCTTTTTCTCCAGATCATCTAAAGCTCTACAAGATTTCTTCTGGACTCGAAAGGAACCATGACACCTGGTGACAAAATTAGAAGTCACAGGAGGAAAAAAATAACAGAAGAAAAGCATTCTTCAGCTCTGGCACAACTGGGAGAATTAATCCCATGAAATTCTGTTTACTTGGGACAGGGACACAAGGCACACTTTTTTTTTTTTCACTTTTTTTTTTTCCCCTGAGGAAACCAGAGAACAGTTTTAAAAATACCAAACCTTCAGCATTTTCACTTAATTACAGAGTAGGAGTTGGTGAGGGCAAAGCATGGCTTCTTTTTATGCTGCTGGCTGCATTTTTTAGTGGCTGTTGTTTCATTTTAATGTTTTAGCCTCAGATTTTGTTTTGTTTTTTTTGGTTTGCCTTCTATTTTGGACATGTTCTGCAGCAACTCTATCTTTCAGTTTGGAGAACTGTTGGAGCTATCATTCAAGTTTTGTGGAGATTTCATTGTCTAAATGATGTAGAGACTCAAATAATGCATCCAAGGCAATAGCTGGAGCGTGCACAGGTTAAACACCTAGTCTGGGAGGAGGACCAGTACAGATATCTAGAATAGGTGGTTTTCCAGCCCCTGGTGAGATACTACAGTTCCTCAATACTCTTTTTGTATATGTGTAGCTGCAAATAAATCCTTGTGCATGTAAGCCTGTCTCAATGTCTTTCCTACAAGTCATGGCTTTATTTCATATGGCTGTATTTGTGCAAAGCCAATAGAGATGGACTTGCCCAGATGCTGGGGAACTGGGTGCCGGAAAAGAAACTGCATCATCTGTTCACTATGGGTACAGAGGGGCTGGGGCTGGATTGGTGGTGTGAAAATTAGTGGTGGTCATGTAACCATTCACATCATTCTCAAGTTGTGTAGGATCACCAGCAGAGCTCCACATTGGCCTGGAGCAGTGGCGGTCACTAAGAATGAATTGCATTCAGCACCCCTGTTGCTCCTTTTTCCCTATCTGTTCAGAACAACAAAAAACTCAGGGAGATCAACCAAAATCACCTACAAATTTCACCTTAGATCCTTTCTCTTTGCCCTGCAGATGTATATTGTTCTGGATTCCTCCCAACAAGATGATCCCTGAAATCCAAAACTTAAAATAATTTCTTTAAAAAAGATATACATATATATATATATATATTTGTACAGGCTGCTTACACGCCACTTTAAAAGAAAATCCCTTCTTAGACATTTTATGGTTGTCCATAGATTTTCATATGGTTTTGCTCTTCAATAAAAAAAGAAAGAGTGAGGAAAAAAAAAATCAAAGGCTTTCAATCCCATAAAATATATTCATTAAATACAGGAATGTTTTAAATGTCTTAATAACATGTCTGCGTCTTGAATTGAATTCTTGGAGTCTTAAAGCAACTACCTAGCTAAGTGGAAATGTAAATAAAGGCTATTTGCAGCTAACAAAATGAATGGCGTTTTGCATTACCCAGCAATCCCAGATAGCTAGGCCTGGCTATTACCACCTTCTTTGATTGCTCAGCCAGACCACAGAGTCCCCTGCTAGCCAAGAGCTATCCTCTCTACTGCAGTTGCAACAACCTCCTAGAGATGATTTTAGCTGTCAATTTATATTATGCAGCCATCAAGTGCTCCAGTGACAAAGTATAGCCAGGCTTCAGGATGAAGGAATCCAACAGTTAAAGGATCTGCCTTTTCCCAGGCACTCCCTTTTGCAGTCCCGTCACCCCTACCACACTCCATACAGTTTCACTTATTTTTATCTTGTTCAGCAACAGCATGAGAGGGAGAAAGGGGAAGAGGGAAAGGAGAACAGATCTACAGCTATTTTTTTCCTTTCTGTAAGGCTCACTGCTTCCAACAATGAGCATTAATGTAATAAACAGCTCATGCAGGGCCCCAGTCAGTTCCCACAGCTGTTTCCAGACATCTTAGTTTGCTGACCTCAAGAAATAGTCTGAGAGTAGGCTCACAGTGACAATTAGCATGTAATAACCATTAATAATACTACTGTTTTAGTTCCCTAATGACCAGAACTCATTTTGCCAGGCAACATACAAGCTGTGAGGACCAAATTCTGGTCATCTGCCCAACATGCCTAACTCAGCTTCTATGGCACCGTAGGGCAAGAGAATAATGAGTCATTTGGGCACTGGCATGATTTTACCTAACATCAGACCACAGTGAGGCCACAATCTTTGCTAATTCCTGATCAACAGTCATAAATAGATGTTCAGAAGCTGCTGCTATGATGACTAGACCAGGTGGAACACGTTAGTCTAGGAAGCCCATCAATTCCTGTTGACTACATCAAGATGAACAGTAAACACGTGATACTGGACTCTCAGTGTTTAGATAAATCAAGTTAGATGGGATGAATCCCACCATTTCTATCCAGGACTGCCAGACCCGGTCTTCTCCCCAGCCACAGGAGTGGAACTGATGAGAGCCCTGTAACAGGATGTGGATTGATGTAACTATCAGGAAAGAAAACATGAGGTTCTAGAGAGCCTGAAATCTCAAAACAAAAAGAAACAGGAGGTAGAAGAAAGGGAGATGACATGTTTTGCTCAAAGTCAATGGGAAATCTGAGACAGGAATTCAGATGAAGGCATTATAGACAGTTTTCAATAACTTGTCTAGAAAAAAGTACAAAACCCATACATTTTTCCAAAGATGTGCTCCTAGCAGAAAAAAATGTCAGCTATGCAGGGGAAGAGAGGGGACTGCCTGGGAAGCAGAACTGGGAGGAAATGGGAGTTAAGAAGCCCTTGGGAGCAGGGATATGGGGGAAAGCCCCACA
>JAOSLQ010028524.1:5021-22196 GCA_025629905.1 Lorius lory | reverse complement strand
ATCCCTGGCAGTGTTCAAGGCCAGGCTGGATGAAGCCTTGGGTGATATGGTTTAGTGTGAGGTGTCCCTGTCCATGGTAGGGGGTTTGGAACTAGATGATCTTAAGGTCCTTTCCAACCCTAACTATTCTATGATTCTATGACCTCAGGTCATTTATGAATCAGATGCATAATACTTTCTAAGAAATGGGGTGAAGGAGTAACTTTCACTTGTCCTGCCATTAGACAGCAACATAACAGAAGACAGAATCTGTAAGTTGGCACCTCCGAGTACTAGACTATGCTATGTATTCATGACTTGTTTATTGTAAAAGGTGTGGAAGAAGATACAGATAAAGAAATCAAGCCCAGTAGTTTGCAAATACTATTACTATGTAGTTTTCAAAATGGAGTGTATGTATGAGCAGAAGACGCCTTATAAAATTTCTGCTGAAATAGCTTGGATATCTCCCAGGTGTTAAACAACAAATTGGACAGCACTATAAATATGTGGAAGGAAGTATTCAGTTTTCATCTTGAAGGTCTCACAGGAGAAATACTATCAGTGTTTTAAAAAGAACCAGAAATGTGAAATAAGTGGATCAGTTATGGCCAAATGGCATTCTTTGAGCAAGATGAATACTACTAGGCGCAGCACACTTTCAAATCACTTATCAGTTATACTAATCCCTGCTTTGTAATTCATGTCTGCAGACATCCCAAGGACTGTCTGGGTTGATCTGATGGTTAATATAGATCTGATGGTTAATATATTCCCTTCTACTAGCAACAGTGGAACAGTCATGCAACAGCATTTGTTTTATCCAATACAAAATTTGTTTCTCATCCAAATGATTCATGTATCTATTTGTTTATCCTTCAGAAAAGAAACTAGTAACAAATAATCCATTTGTTTATCATCCAAGCCACTGTTTGGATGATGAAGTGCTACAAGAAACATACAGGATTTCTCTGGTCGACATAACAATTCATCTGTGTGCCTACAACAGAAATGCCTAAAACCATTCATCGAAAGATAAGCTGAATTACTTCCTGTGAATTCTCTGTAATACAAAAGTTGAAGTTGCTGCAACATCTGTTTCTTCAAGCATCATGAGAACACTGTCTATGCCAACAACACTATTATCACGGGATACAGCATGTGAGAATAAATTATGTGTAGACTAAAAGAACCTTTATGACATATTATGGTAAGGAACATTATGATACAATGTGCAAAAAAAAAATCTTATGCCTTCCTTAGAGCTAAAAGTCTGATGTATTTATTCTAAGTTTGAAACAAAAAGGTTGAAACAGCTGTGCTAAGTCACTTTTTCAGGTACTCCTGAAATCCTGAAGCAGTTATTTCAGTGGTATTTCAGAACTAAATGGAAGGGTCAGTGTATCAGTAGCAAACAGTGAAGTGCACCTCTCAGCATGTTCCCTCTCTTTGCTTTGTATTAACCATATACTGCCTACAGTTCATAAACCAGCTAAAGAAGTTATGAAACCAATATGACTTAAAATATCACAGTTTCATTTCCCTGGTCATAATTTCTACATTATTTGTAGGCAAACAATCCTGAATATTGTTTTTTACGTTTTCAAAGAAATGTGCCACAGGCTGTATAATGCATATTACTCATGAGTCTCTCAGGATCAGCTTGTATATATAACTCCAAATTAAGTAAATAGTAATCTTCTAAGTTTTAAGGCTTAATTCTGCCCTACAGCTAGACAATACGGCTATTTATGAATTCACCCTGAATGAAAAATTAAGACCTTATAGACTGATAGTTGTCATACAAGTTATTGACAATTACTTCAGCTGACCAAAGTAAATAGAGAGCCTAATCTGAAAAATACAAAATTTGGCAAAATGTTATACATTAAAGCATTAATATATACTGAGTGAATGCTTTCTTTAATTTACTTGGAGCTCTGGCTCCAAGTTAGGGGTGAAAACTAACCTGCAATGTAAAAGAGAGCAGGTTTCCTCCATCCCACCCACTGCAAGAAAGGGGAGAATTAGTTGATTTGTCTACAAGTCCTTCAGTCTATAACCTCTCTAAAACACCTCTTCTGCGAGATGCTAGACTTGGCAATAATGATCAGGGAAGTAAATTTCATTTGTCAAGATGTGAGTCTACACTCTGTGGACCTCAGTCCTGCAAACAGTGTCACAGTAAGACCTCACAGCCTCCGTGTACCTTCAGAATGAAGCTGTTTAATCTTAAGTGATCTTAACTTAAAAAAGAAAGAAAACCAAAACCAAAACAACAAAAAAAGAGACCAAACCAAAGAAATTAAAAACCCCACTATGACAGACTGCTATATAAGGTCACATAAACAGTTCCTAAATTATAACCTCAAGACCCAGGTGAGAATACACAGCAAATGCTGCACATAAATATGAGTTATGGCGATAGAAATAGCACATTCGGGACTTAAAAGCAGGCAAGACACTGAACCTAATAATGCTTGCTGTCTTGGTTTAACGTAGCTTTGTTGTATCCATCATCACACTTCTACACCATTTTCAGTGCTCCTACAAGCACTCACAGTGATAGAAGTGCTAATATTTGAAATACCACATGCATATGCCCGTGTTTGTGAGAGGTGGGGAAAGGGAATTAACATAGGTAAGTTTCTCCTCCACTGTCAAAACCAATTAAACAATTAATATGCTTTCTCTTTGACTATTGTCTCCTAGGAGTAATGGTTGCTAGAATTAATCAGTTTAACATGTGAATTCACTAAAATATATACTTACTTACACTACCACTGCTCTCCCTTCCCATCTGTGGTAATTGAGACAGTGGTTGATTAGCTCATCCTCATCTACTTTACACTGGCAATAAGGATAGGAATATCTGGGAAAAAGAGGCCCCATATTGTTAGTGAATGAATATATAGCTGATACATTTTTAGTAGTACAAGCAATAATAGATTCTGGCCAGATATCATTAGGATCTTCTTTTGCCATAGATTAAATGTGGCATGGGTGTATGGCCATGTGGCTGGGTGTGATGTGTGCTACGCTGGTGAAAGGTCAGCTTTGCTAATGGACACTGTGAACACTGTATAGAACTGTGCCGGCATGTCAGAATATTGATCCAGAAAAGCATCTTAACAAAACCATGACCTTGGAGAAGAACAGATGAAAATACTGGACACTACAACTATAAACATTTGATAAAAGCATCATTTAATTGTTGTGATATGCATGACCAAACTAGCAATCTCAGGAGCTCTTATTGAAACCCTCTCATAGAGAATTCCTAGTATTCAGTACAGGGTATGGGCATCTTGCATGGTGGAGACACTGTTTTCAGGTTAGTGCAGTTTTCAAATGTGTGTGGATAAATGTTCAAGTTTTTCTGAGCATCAGAAGAACAACAACTGTTAAGGAGATATGTCTCCTGAGCATGCAACCTGAATAATGTGTCATTTAGAAGTTCAAATAGCAAAGGGTATAGGGACTTTAAATTGCATAAATAAAAAAGCATTTAAATAATGATATCAAAATTGCTCCTTATCATTACTGGACAAAACTAAAGGTCATTGAATTTCAAGTCCTCAGTCATTCTATAATTGCTACGTATCTCATCAGTTGCTCTAACAGGTCCTGCCCTGAAAGAGAGTGAAAGGGACAAAGAATACTCTCTATATACTGCAAGTATATAAATAAGAAAAGCTGTCAGTGTTCTTAATTCAAAACTATTTCTGAAAAACAAATTAGTAGAAAAGAGACAGTTACAGTTAGTTTATTATTTGTCTTATTCGTTCTGGAAATAACCAACATTTTCCAAGGAGTTTTATTAGAACGTAAACATAATTCTGCCCCAAGAAAAATAGCAAAAGCTGCTGGCTTGTCAAAATACAATTTTTTTTCCACAAAACGCATCACATGGAGCTAAATTCTATCCAAATCATACTAACTGCATGTAAAATACTACTAGTAGTATAGTCAGACACACGCACAAAACAGTGTTCTTTTTAAGTACTATTTGAGTATCATTATTTTAAAATATTAGGGAAGGATTCATGTTGAATTCTGTGAAACAGAAAAAAGTTCAAATTACCCCTCCCGCCCCCCCCCCAAAAAAAAAAACAACAAAAAAAACCCCTGAACCAGACAATTCTTCTACCAGTTTGACTTTACTATGTTGGGATAACAAACTCAAAAGTGCTTTTATAATGTCATCAACGCCAAGGTCTACTTTGTTACAGCATCTCCAAGCTCCTGTACAAGTCCATATTTTTCTATATATTTTTCACAAGTTTTTAAATGAGCTCTCATTTCACTCAGACATACTTAAGCTAAGAGAAACAGCAGCTTGTTGTGCTTTATACCATGGCACACTCACTCGAATACATCGCTCTGAATATTTTCTAGTTCAAAGCCTTATTACAACATCTTCTGTTTTGCCAGTTCTGCCTGGAGATTTAAATGCAGTAGCTTCTAGCAGAGAGGTACCTGAAACCATAAATCACTGTGGTCAAACCAGCTAGTACTGGTGGTCATGCTGGGCAATTTAGGATGTTGCCACTCACCCTCCTGTGCTACCCCTCTGTTGAAGGTTACCCATCTTTCCTTCTGACCACTTTCCAGGCCAGCAGAAAGTATCATGTCCTTATTGCTCAGATATTTCTACTCAGTTTGGCATTTTAGTGAAAATCCACCTGCTTTCCCTGTTGCTAAAGTGCTAACCTTTACACCAGAGCTGCTAAGTCATGTATCCACATTGTCCCCGCCAGGTCTGCTACAGAGATAGCAGCTACAGCAGACGAGTGGGGTCAGAAGCCAAGGCAAAACCTTCTTAAGACACTGTAAAATAACTTGCTAAGCTTGCCAGTGCACTCTGTGACAGCATTTCTAGCATACTTAACAGCCTGTGATTGATCTATAGCAGGATTTCAGATGTAATCTCTTCTTTGGAAGCCTTCTTCATATATAGCTTCACAGAGCCATGTAAAATATAATCAAAGCCTAAATCAGACAGAAGGTGGTATTTTGCTGTTACTTCACAGAAATATAGATGATTACACAAAGTGCAAAGAGAGTACAGTCAAGACCTAACATGCCCCCTGTCCAAGGATAAACTCTGAATTGCTACATACTGTTTGCCCTCGGGCAGGTTTTAACTTAGATTATTCCTGTACTTTAGACAGGGTTGAAAAGGTTTCTTTTTCCCCTGAGGAACTGGTGAGTCTTCTATAAATAACCCTGTCCAAGGTTCATGCATGCTATCTGAGAGCTTTCCCCTCTCAGTGTCACAAAATATAAAACCAGATTACCCTTGGCCAGTGTGTTTACCCTCCCCCTAAAACTGTCAGTAGCCAGAAAAGGAGTTAATAGAAAGGATACAAGGATTGATGGAGAACAATTATACTCATGCATTATACACAAATAGTCTTTTGCTATTAGTCAGAGATTTGTTCAGTTGAATATAAAAACAATTTGCAAGAATTTCAGGTTCAACAACAATAAACCCTCCACCCTTACCCCAGTGTATCACTCTGCTTTATTTTATCACTCTGCACCTAAACAGGTAAAACAAATTAACAAACACAACTCAAAACTGTGCAGGTAAATGAAATAAAACCTAAGCATCTCGGGATATTGATCCTGAATGTTGCTAAAGTCCATTTTTTTTCCCTTCCACTTACTCTCCTATTTAAATAAATTTCCATCAGCACTGGAGATGGCATTTTCTCAGATGTGGACAGCAATGGCCCACACTGATTGTGCCAGCATGACGGACTGTCAACTACAATGGTCCAAGAAAATAGGGAAGGATGTGATGGCTAAAAATTATAAGCCCCATACTCTGATGATAGCTGTGATGGGGGTGTCTGAGGCAGATGACAATACAGGGCAGTAGAAGGCAGGAGGCATGTCTTTTTGTTGGCAATGGACACACATGGAGGCTGATGTTAGTGGAAGTTGAGGTGCCAAGGACTGCTGAGCTATGGAAACAAAGCTGTGTTTTTTCTTGACGTGTTCTCTCATGTCATGCATCCCCATGTATGGAGCTTCTCTGCCAGCAGTGGAAATGACTACTGAGGCCAAGGGAGAATCCTGGAAGGAATGGAACATATACAGACATCACACACTGGCCTCAATGCAGCTGTCACAGCAACCTAACAAAACAGCTGTTGCATTATTTTTGCCTGTGATTAATAAAAATAAAAGGAGGTTCCTTCTGGGTGTCCCCAAGTATGTGAGCACCCAAAGAACAAGGGTAGAATTCCCACTTATTTCTACAAATACTGGAAAATGTATGATACATTTAGGAATGCACATAATTAATTGGGATCTGCCTAGGCTTTTCTCACTTGGCTGAAAGTTGTATCTGCTCTGTTAGGTACAGTTGGAATAGGTTTCAATATCTTTTGGGCACTCTATTTTTTATAATGTTAGATTATTGCTTTTTTCTTTAATATTGAGGAAATTTTAATAGAGAATCAGAAAATCTAATATCTGAGCATGTCTGAATATATGTCTATATTTTCCAGTATCCAGTGTATTTTCTGTAACTTAGTATTTTTAGAAAAGTGAAGTCAAGTATGACCCACTTTTGAGGAAGAAATAAAAAAGGAAATGAAATAGATTTGGCAGCTCCAAGATGAAAGCACCAGCAAGTTCAGTATCCTTCAGTTTGCATCTGGCCTGCAGTAAAACTAGTGATCTGCTGTCAAAGTGATTTTCTTGGAAATTTACATATGGATTTGGTTTAGGAAAAGATACCACCATTTTCTGGGCCCAAACTCAGCAATGATGATTATCTCAGATAAATAGAATACAGTCATGTTATTAACTTGCCAAATCGAATATGTAATGATAACAGGACAGCAATATTTCCTGTGCTCACTATTTATTCATGTCATACCCCACTGATACCCACTGATAAAAGCAGATCTAAGAAGAATTAGATCTCATCTTAAGTATAACCCACAAAAATTGGGACAGCAGCATGCATTGTTATGGAAACTATAACCAAGTATGTTCAAGCACATGTGAAATCTTGTCAGTCAAAATCAAGTCAACAGATTTCCTGTGTCAGTTACAGATATCCTTTAGTATCAAATAAATCACAAAGAAAGCAGCAAAGTAGCAATACCATGCCACTGGCTGAGCAGTAATTTTACCTATTGATGTGTTATGTTTGGTGTCACTTGGTTTAAGAATTAGGTCTCAGTTATACCCAAATTTAATTTCTTTGTATATCATTGAATTAATAATCTAATGTGGTACAAGGACATTACCCACTGTAAGATAATTAAATGCAAAGGTTATAAAAGAAAAACAATCAGATGTCTACATCTGCCTAATCAGTTTCCTAGAAAAAACGTTAGTTAAGAAATAAGAAAATGTGAGACTCCATTAGGGGAAAAACTTACTGATATGAATGAAAATCAGGGTGTGCATCAGCAGAGTTTGTTACAGTAAGTGTTCCACAATATTACAAATATTATAATGAACAATTTTATTAAAACCCCTTTCTGGAAAAGGATGGCAAGACAATAGTTAGAAGTAGATAGCAATCATAAATATGTCAATAAAAATTACCAAATGAAGCCTAAGAAAATTCAAGCCTAGTAAATCTAGGGGCAATACAAGGATAGAAAGATGGGGATAATCGAAGAGGATGAGACACAGGGGATCTAGAGTACATTTCCCTGTGTGTAACCAGAGTGTGCATATAATGAACACTGCTGCTGACCAACAGAGCATTTCCCCACCCAAGCATAAGCCATGGTTTTACAATTGAAATGTTCGAGCATAACAACAGATGTTTGTTGTTGACTGGCCAAAAAAGAGCACACCGAGCTGCCTTTCCTCCTTGTTTCCTTGTCCTAATTAAAAATGCTAAGACCAAGAGCATTTCCTCGTATGAGTTTCCTGTCATTCGTAAGAGTCAAAAAGAGGCAAGTATTTCCCACTCCCAAAGGGAGACACTAGAGAATATATGTAACAGCAAATGCTGTTGCCTTGAACTGTGAATTTCAGTTTCAGTAACCTTCCTTACATGATGACCCTTCATCTATTTACCTGGTTTTAATGAAACTATTATATGAGAAAGTCATATCTGACAATGACATTATTCAGTATAGCTTTCTAAAATCTGAATGTTTTACTCTTTGTTAGAGTAAGTCATACAATTAAGTAACCGGGTAAAGTCAGTTGAAATAGGCACACTCTGCCTGGTGACAGCATGTGTTGCCACGAAGCTGGTTTTATAAGATCATGGTCTGATCTCCAACTTCTGCTTGTACCTTGAGGAACTATTAAGTTCCCCCAGGGAAAACCCTTCTGAATGCAGCTGAAATGATAAGCCATGTAAGCACAGATATCTTTACTAGTCAGCATTTTAAGAGAAAGTTTAAATCCTTTGGTTAACTTATGATACTACTTAGTTTCCATGTTTCTTTCATGGAAAAGCAGCAAAGAGAAAAAACAGTGTCTAAAATTTATTTTTTGTTATCAACATTAATGAAAATAATCTATTTAAAGCCAAATAAGTTTAAAAACTTCCTATTTTGACTTCCCAATTCCTGATATTTGCCTCCAGCTCTGATCCCATCTATAGCTGTGGCTTCCACACAGATTCATTAGCCATCCTACCACAAGGGCCTTCCCTCCTGCCAGTTCTTCACTTGTCCTTAGACCATTGCTCTGTCCTCTTCATCTAATGGAGATTTGGGTCCAATGCTTTTTCCTTGCAGTATTGCCCTTCTAGGTCCAGCTTTTAACACAGGTGTGGTTCCCCCCCCCCCCCCCCCAGTGTTTCTTTTCAAGCTAGTAACCCATGTCTGCAAGCTTAGCTTCCTAGATTTTCCCATTGCTTTTTCACGTAATATTGCCTGAGCAGTAGCATTCACTGCTTTTCTGATCAATTTTAAGTAGAAATTACTTGTAATGAGTAAATTGCTTTCCCTTTTTTGTACCTACAGTGTACTTTCCCCTGAAGGAACTAACCCCCCTGGAAAAGGACTAGCAGGCCTGAGCTGGTGGCTAGCTGAGGGATCTAGGCAGCTTGCTCCACCAGAATGGGCTTTTGGAAAGTGAACCAGAGCAAAACGAGGCCCCAGGGCTAGCATGAGCAGGAGGGAAAGTGGCAGCGAGCTATTGCAAAACCTTTAAATTGCTCAAAAAAGGGATAGCTACACAGACCATACTCAGTGTAGAGGCACTACACCTCTTTGCCAGTCTCAGCTGAGGAGCATATGATGACTTTGATGATGTATGAAGATACTTTGATGTTTGGTGAAGATACTTTTCCACATTAAATTCAGTGACTCTTGGTATTACCGATATCAGAATTAATTCTTTTATGCTTCAAATGATAATGGCAGCAGCTGAGAAGGTGAATAATATTGCAGAATAAAAGTAGTATTTCTTACATGCAGCAGGAGGACTTAATGCAGAATAATATATCTCAGTAAAAAAATTACATGCTTTTTGTTTCCCTGTTGTCAGCCCTTTGCCTTGCCATTACTGAGGAAGTAGCTCTGCTGCTTTCAGTGCAGACAGTAGCAGATGATTGAAGTTACCCGCAAAATGGAGCTGAGAGAATGTAATACGTGGCTATGTTTCCATTAACAAGTAGTGCATCCTAAGAGGAGTAGATTTTGTAGACTGGAACAGCTGATGCTTTTTGACTTGTGGACTGGATTCCCATTACCAGTTGGACTGCAGTAGCTGTGTCCAAGGAAAAGCATTTTCTAGTTCAGTTATATCTAAAAAGGTTCCTTCATATGACCCCAAAGTGCAGTGTGCAAGTACGTTTCTCATGCAAACTAAAGCTGCCAGTTATATCCCGTGTATTGCGCCTGCAGGTCCAGTTCATGCTGTCTAAGGAACATTTCATATCCTCTAGGGTGGTTTTGCAGATGGCTGATATGACTTACAGCTCAGGCTTCCTTTGAAAGGGCCAGTCCCATCTTCTGCCCAAAGACACAGGTCCTTTCTCCCTTTTGTGCAGCTTTGGCCAAGTGGTAAGCTGCAACGCTTCTTAAAAATATGGTTAATTTTCAGATGTATTAGTTCATTGCTCCAGGTAACTATGTGTCCACTGGCTGAGAAAGACTTAATGGAGGTACAAAGTGGTTGCACGCAGTGGAGAGCAACTGAGGAGGGTGGAACTGCTTTTCTTTCTGTCAGTAATTGAAGCTTAAGTTGGTTTCCATTACTCGTGAAACTATTCCCTTAAGTAGACATCCACATGATGTCTCCTAAGATAAATAGAAACGCCCAGCTGAACAGTTATTTTTGTTGCTGATTTTATTCAGCAAACACTGGAGTTGAAAGAATTATTAAACTGAGTAAACCCCATAGATTTTATGTGCTATTTGGGCTGTTTCATCTTTCCCTAAACTCTGCAGACACACAGAATGAATGTATTTCTCTTTTGCTTTTCTCCTACTCTTCATATTTATTTACTTTTTTTGCCATCCCTGACAATTTATGGCCACAGGGAATTTGAACAGGGGAATTTCTAGGAATACTGTAAATTCTATTAATTGGAACCCAAATAACAGAATTGGTTTGGAAAAATTCTTTCTCATGCCTTTTTGCATGGAACAAATGCCTTTCTATTCAACCAGCCTGTGGTGTGGTAGATGAATTGCATTTACTTGATTATTGCGACTGTTAAATTCTAGAAAGTTTGAGATGGCCTTTCTATTTGTTTATAGTGCATTGGGATACTCTTTGTAAAGAAAATCTGCACTGTTGGTCAAAGACTGAATTTCTTCAAAAGATAAGGAAAAATTTATTTAGTCTTTTTGCTTTGCTCTCTTAAATGCGGTAAAAGAAATCTGTTTGTGGAAAGGCAGAGGTGATTCTAATCATAGTAAAGACAGGAAATCTCAAATTGATTTTATCCCCTGGAGTAATATCTGGTGAACAATGGAAAACCGTGATGTTATCATCCCAAGGCATTTTATTATTATTGCATGACTTTGCACTGCGTACTACTTTATTTATATAACTAAAAACCTAGGGAAAATACTTCTTGTGAGCCAGGAAAATGTTGATTGCTAAGTGAGAATATTCTGTTTGGCTCATTTTCATCTTATACATCTGTCTCCAAGAGTAATTACTTAAATATGTTGGAAAGCAGAAGAGAAAATCCAGTTGAATTTAACAATAATGTGCCACAATTCTCTTCTAAGAAAAAAGATGAGAAAAATGTAATATAAAGATCTCCTTGCAAGTTCCTCTGCCGTAAGCACATTTCCATTTGACTCAAAATACTTATATGTAACTGAATAGCAACAATTTGTAAATTCAGTATCTCAGATCTTTTAACAAAACAGTTTTCACAGGTAACATGAAAATTTGTAGCTTCTTTGTGGACAGAGAGTAACGAAAATCCATATGGATGAAATGTTTAATCTGGTCTTAAACCACAATCAAAACAGACTAAATTAAAAATAACACAAGGACATAATAGCTCCTCAATCCCACCCATGTCCATGCCAGTGGTGGCTTGGACTGGTTGGGGGGATCTGTACTCTCTGTAACTGTCCGCTGCTTTCATGGGCAACAGGCCCACCTTGGCATGAAACCCACCTCCCGCCCCAGCATTGTGCTGCTGGTGCAGTGTGCTCGTAAATAGCCTTGCAGTGATTTATCAGCTCAGTTCTCATACACAGCATGGTATGGTCTAACTTACTGTCAACTTTTTGCGAATGAAACTAAAAAGGTAGTTTCAGGTCAGGATTTATTTAGTGTTTTGCTATACAGCATGGTATGAAAAAAAGAGCTTTATATTACACAGAGCTTTATGTTACTGTTTATTTTAATGGCATAGCAGAGAAAAGCTTTCCTCCCTCTTTCCCCTCCCCACCTTTAATTTAGAGGCTTTTCATGTGAATTCACCTCATGTGAACAGATGTAGTACATTCATCATTACATAATGAAAAGTTCTGAAATCACAAATCCACTTGACAATGGAATTTCACATCCCCAGCTTTCTCCACATTTAAATTCTTCAATTACTGCCCCAGTGATATTTCTTTTCTTTAGAGTGCCTAAATTTAACATTACTGTGACAGCTAAGCTCAGTGAAATCACAGTGCAATCTAAGGAGCTGTTCTAAATTAACTGGTTTAAATTCATACTTCCAGTTATTCATCTACACTTCTGTGTATGTATACAATAACTAGGAATTGCCTTGTATCCATGTGATATGTACCTACTTGCTGTTGATAACCTGTAAGTTGAAGCTGTGTACTACCCATATACTAATTCACATGCCCCAGTACACATGCTGATATGCATAAGGGGTTTGCATGTGACTAAGACTGCAAGAATGTAACTGGTTTGAGGAAATGGCTTCAAACAGTGCCTACATATTAAGAATCAGTCAGTCCTTTGTTAATTAATGACTCAGTTTCATCAAGTGGGGGCAACACTCCCAGGAATTCCTTTGACAAAGGCCCCCCCAGAATCTGGAAGATTATCCAACTACAGTTTAAAGAAATGTACAGCAACAGTGACTGATTTAAGGTAGAAGTCCCTTGAGGTCATGAGGAAAAGAGAAGGAAAGCGTGAGAGAGGGTGTGTGTGAAGAGAGAGTGAGCTTTTCTTACAAGGCAAGTGAGAATTATACCAGTCCCTAAGTTTTGTAGTGAGTGGAACCAAGGCCTCTGGTAGGGAGTTTGGACCTCCTTGCTTTCCTTCCTTTCTTTTTCTACTTTCTTCTGTCTTTTGCTACCTGCAGGCCCTATATTTATACAAAAAACTTACACTGACTCTTATGGAATCTCTTTAGATTTACATCTGTTAATAAAAAGGGGCTCCTAAGTGCCTTGGGGCAATACCAGTAAAGAATAAAAGACTGCTGTTAATCTTGGGCTGAGTCAGGGGAGTGGCAGATGGCTGCTTTTATGGGGAGCAAAAGAGATGTTACAGAGAACTATTGCTTAGAATTCCCACCCGGAGCAGAATCAAGAACTACCAGGTCTACCTAGGTTTTTCTAGGTACCGGGAGCTGTTCTCACAAGGAGCTGTAATATCATGCCTGGAAGGAGACCTGCATGACCAAGCATTCCCATGTCTATCAAAGACATTGGGATCCTGAGTTTGCAGGGAGAGTGTCCCATTGATTCAGAAGAGCTGGATATTGATTATCTGCTGCCATCTACTCCTCTTTATGACCCACCTGGAGGCATGGCTGGGTAAACCTTGCAATTTAGCCCTTGCATTTTCAGATCTGTCCTTCTGCTCCAGCCAGTGATACGGTGGTTGAAGAGATTCATGGGATCACCTGGGCTGTGTTCCAGCCACCGTGGCCTTGGTATATATGGACTTGGTACATATTTGAGGCTGCTGGCACAGTTCTTACTACCTTGCTGTGTAAAATCTTCCTTCAGAATTGTTATTTCCCTTTTTTTTTTGGAAAATATGTGTTGATTCAGCACTGGATGTTCTTTCTTCTGTTTCTGTGTGCTGTTTTTTGTTCCTTCTATGAGCTGAAGAAGGGCATTTCACGAACTCTTCCTGATCTATGGAAGGCAGTGAAACTCAGGGCTACCCATGCATGCCAGAATACGGGGACCACAGCCTTGCTCTGGCAGCAATTCATCTGCCATACTAGTGATGCTTGTGCAGAACAGCTAACAGAAGAACACATTGTAAGGAGGCTTGTGAAGGCCACTAGCAAATCCCGCAGCTGAGACATCAGTGTCATGGATTAACCTGGAGAAGTTACCACATGACAGCTAATTGGCTGTCAATTTATACTGGTGCCTAACTTGAAATGATTTGTTCGTGTATCACTGTTGTTTATTAAAAAACTCTCAAACAAACAGCTTTGCCTCCTCTCCACATGTAGCTTCTTGCATGATTGTAGCTAAATCTTAAAATCTCACTTCAAGTTATGCTGGAGTGAATTGCTGTGCAAAACATTGCTTCTGTAACTCTGCAGAAGCTTGAACTGAGCAAAACTTCGTATGTGCCCTTGAAGTTTGCAGGGAGGTGAGAGTCCACGATGTAAACTTTCAAGGATTAATTTAACCTGTAACTATCTTACAGAGGAACAGACATGTTCCATATTTGAATAACTGCAAGTGAAAGCATGCATTTCAGATTGCAGCATATGCAATTCTATATTCTTTTTAATCTTACGGCTGCACAATAATACAACTATTATTTTATTAATAGGTGGGAGGAAAAGAAAAAGGCAAAATGAAAAAAACTTTCAGATAAACTTCTTCAGCAGTAGCTCAGTTCAGCAGAAAGCTCCTTCTCTCTGGCTCAGTGATCTGCAGAAACGAATCACAGAACTTGTAAGATCAGGAAGCTTCTAGCCTGAGGGAGTGAAAAGGCATGCTTGGCAGCAGCAAAGGGGTAATAGCTAAGCACTTTTACATCCAAATTTTACAGCCATGGTTTTAATTGAAACAGTAGATATATTTTTCTGTCTCAGTGAGTTTTTGTACTTGTCTACTGAAGACACTTTCTCACTATTTGCTCTCTTTCTCTATGCCCTCTGACTAGGCCTCCCCTGTCTCACCCACACTACAATCTCACTTCTGTTCACCTGCTGTTTCCTTTTATCCATCTCTTTCTTGGTAAAATACAGTATTTTCAGTTAAATAATTCACATGGTTAAAGCATGGATTCATGACTCTTGTACACTATCTGTCCTATCTATTTGTACACTGTCAGACTTTGAAAGCAGAACTTTGTGCACACATTGACAGGCTTGGGAATGATACAAGTAATTCCCAATGATATATTATATTCCTTCTAATGTGACTTCTGCCTTGTAAATAAAGATACTTGAATCCTCTTTGACTACACCATTTTTAGCAACAGATCTGGGATACAATACCCTGAGCTACAGTGTTGTTTATCCCTCCTTAGTAGCGCAGGCAAGTCAGAGGCCGCATCAAAGACTCCCAATCATGGGAAAACACTACCATGTCATGGGACAGCACAGCCCATGAGCCAGCAGAGCTACAGGAAAGCACTGTAACAGAACCAGGTCTTTGAACAGTGTCATACTGGAAGAGAACATATGAGAGACCCAAATTCCTAGTACTGGGTAAAAAGAAAATGTGTACATGTTTTCATACACAGAGAATAAATTTTAAGCAAAGAGATACAAGTTTAGAATGCAAAGCGGCTCTAATTAAAAAACCTAATGTACTTACAATACAAATGAACAATTTCTCACTCTGTAGTGGCTACTAAAGATGGCTAATAGCCACATAAAATTTTAATCTCTGCCAGAAATTTGAATAAAAAAATTGAATCTCTGCCAGAAATGCATAATGATGGTCAGAATTTCAAAGTCATTTTTAATGTCAAGTCACAAATGAACAGGATCCAGACTTCTGATCCACTTCAACCTACCAGATGTAGTCTACTGTTCAGAAATAATGGATTAAGAGAAACGGGGCAGAAGCACTATTGCTCCAAAGTGCCCATGTGGAGATCATACTTTACAGAATTTGAGAGAACATTTTGGAATAAGTCTGGGGAACTTCCAAATGTGGATAAACCATAAACACAGAATGTTGGCCTTCACCTTGTTCTAAAAATCTATCAAAGCCAAAATATTTTTTCCTGCAATATTTACCAGCTTTTGGATTACATTCACAGAACTCAATCCTGAAAAACAGCAACTTATATGGCCTATTGGTTTTTTTTTCTTACATTGAAGTAATAACTAATTTTTTTCATTCACAGAAGAAGCTGCTGGCCCAATTAATATAGACGAATAAGTTAACACTAATCTCCAAATTACGGAATTTGTTAGGGAAGACAACTAGATATTATTTTTCCGAGTTTTATTTAGTTTTCAATTAGGATTAATTAGTGTTAATTCTGTAATATCAACTATAAAAATAACTTTTTTTTTTAAAGGTTCTTACACATGAAGATTTACCATGGAAGTTAGTTGCACTAATTGAACTATATTTCTGACAATGGAAGAAATAATGAGGCTTAGCTCCTTATGCCTTAGTAAATCATGCCTCTGAAAAATAATGTGTGATCTCCCATTGAATCTAAGCAATAATAACATCTCTGCCCCTGACATCTGCATTTAGGAAGGAGTGATCTCAAGTCTTCTCTTAGAATAAGCTCTCTCCTGTACCCACCTGCCTCACTTCAGTAATTTGTAAAAACTTCCTGCTGCTGATAGTCCTGTCTAATACTCAGAAATTGGGTAATGATTTTCAAATTCCACTGCTGAAATCATGCTCTATTATAGACTTCTGAAGCCTTGATTTCCAAAGACATAAGGGCTTTTTTGTGATGTTTTCAAGTCCTGCCCTAAGGACTGCCCCTTGACGCAGTGTTAAAACCCAGCCCTACTACACCACTCTGTATTTGTAAAGAAAGTATTAAAAATTACTCATTCTTAATTGTCATTGATCATCACTGTAGTCTCCCTTCCATGTCAGTTCCTCATTCAGGTTACAAATACTTTAGTAGGGGAATCTTCAAAATGAAGCTGTTTTGCATTATTTTAATTTCCTGCATACAGTAAGACTCAGACTGATTTTGGGTTGGAGGGGACCTTAAAACTCATTCAGTTCCAACCCCTTGCCATGGGCAGGGACACCTTCCGCTAGACCAGGTTGCTTCAACCATCCAACCTGGCCTTGAACGCTGCCAGGGATGGGGCAGCCACTGCTTCTCGGGGCACCCTGTGCCAGCGCCTCAATAACCTTATAATTAAGAGCCTCTTTGTAATATCTAATTTAAATCTACCCTCTGTCAGCTTAAAGCCATTCCCCCTTGGCCTGTCACTCCATGCTCTTGTGAAACGCCCCTCTCCACATTTCCTATAGGCCCCTCTAGGTACTGGAAGGCTGATTTATCCCAAGTGAGCAATGACAGGTCTGCTCGACGAAACCCCAAACAATTCTTTACTTTTGCCGGCGCCCAGTCCCAGGGGGGTTTGCTGGGCAGCGCAGCGGCCGGCAGCGGAGGCCAAATGCCAGCCCTCGGCCTGCCGCAAACCCATTCCCCGGCGTCAGCGGCATCCCCCGGCGCAGCAGCCGCCGCCCACCTTAAGGAGGCTTTCCATGGCTAAAGGCATCTATCCCCGAGTACTATCCATTGCCGGTACTGATCCCACCGGCGGAGCAGGAATTCAAGCCGATCTGAAATCCATCTCTGCCGCAGGCGGCTACGGTATGAGCGTCGTGACGGCGTTGGTGGCTC
>JAOSLQ010028523.1:0-12463 GCA_025629905.1 Lorius lory | reverse complement strand
ATGTAGGGTGTGGGCCGCGACCTTCGCGGTGGGCGGCAGCGTGTCGGGACAACGCACTGGTCAACGAACCGCCCCGTCCGCCGCGCACTCCGACTTGCATAACGCATTCGCAAACTGGTGTATCTATTATCTCCTATGCAGCTGTATGTATACTTCTATTATACTAGTTTAACTGAAGTGCACGGGACATCCGTGCAACTAAGTTTCCATCTAACATAAAATAATTACATTGTATATGCTGAAATGTTATTCTTTATCAGAACTAAATTTACTAAACCTGACAATATAATCTAATTATCACATTTCTTTTAACATGTTCACAAACATTAAAGCTAAATGTCTAGATATTACCCAAATACCAAGACTGAATAGCATACATTATTCTTCACAGATGAAAAGTTTAATATCTACTTCATACCTATGAGTAAAAGCTTAAGAACTCTAGAAAATAGCTTTCCAAATATTATTGGTATAATAATGATTAAAAAAAAGAATTATTCTATTCCAATGGAAGCTAGTAGCAAAATTCCCATTTCTTCAGTAAAATAGAGTCAAAATTAGAATGTCATCAAAAAATACTGTGCAGGTTTCTTCAAGGATAGGGATGTTAATAAAGGAACTACTGATAAACCTTTACAATGGTATCTTGAAGACTTCATCTCTTTCAAGATCTCTTGCAGAGGTTGTTTCAATATGAGCCTTATATCACAGGAACACTTTAA
This sequence comes from Lorius lory, assembly GCA_025629905.1. Classification (NCBI taxonomy): domain Eukaryota; kingdom Metazoa; phylum Chordata; class Aves; order Psittaciformes; family Psittaculidae; genus Lorius; species Lorius lory. Next base: position 11,741 of record JAOSLQ010028523.1, on the reverse strand, counting down.
TTTGTGCCACCATAAATTCCGCTATTCAGTGTTTTCATTTTAGTCTTTTTCTTGCTTCATATTTAATAACCCAAATCTTTTTATTAAAATCCATATGAAAGGTATTGTGATATCTCTACAGTGCTCTCCTTTCAAGCAAAATAATATCCTTAGTAACAATGTATTTACTTCTCCATTTCTTATATCTCTGCACCTCCAGCTGGTGGCCATGGAGAGAATCACATTGCACACAGGGACCAATGCAGTCTCAGGTCACCTCACTTGGTACCTTTTACTCCAGCCAAGGTTGAACTGCTCTGTTTCTTAGAAGCCTAATAATAAGCCTGTGTCCTTCTCCATAAAAGACCCCCAGCCGATGCCTTTACCTGACATTCATGATGCTAACTGCTATGGGAATTTCCCTGAGAGGGCTCACAAGGTCTCATTTGATCAGTATGCAGCAGGAATTTACCATTTACTGAGAGACCCAATTTTTATTGTTCCTGGCTTGTTGATGTATTATATACTTACCAGCATAGAATCTCATTTGTGGTTTATTGCTGTAACATCTGAAATGATCTCTCTCTTTCTCATTTCACTGTTGCTCATCATTTCTTATTCCTCCCAGTTACAGCCAGCCAGCTTCAAGTGCTGGACTCCCAAACCCAGCAGAGATGCCAGTCACTCGTCATCACAGCACCAGGCTAGCAGCTACTTCTACTTAAAAATAATACTGTCATGGCCATCACTTCCTCTCTTCTAGAGGAGAAAGGGGATGAATGATGTGCTTGGCACAAGAAATGAAAGAAAGCAGGACATAACGTGTGTTGTGAAGGGTATTGAGTGGGCATTTGTCGTGGTTTAAACTCAGCCATGCAGTCTCTCTCACCCCCCTCCTTCCTCCCCCTGGCTCCCTGAGGGATGGGGAGGAGAATCAAAAGAATGTAACTCCCATGGATTGAGATAAGAACAGTCCAGTAACTAAGGTATGACACAAATCACTACTGCTACCACCAATAATAATAATGATAAGGGAAATAACAAGGGAAGAGAATACAATTGCTCACCACCTGCCAACCAATACCCAGCCCAACTGAGCAGTGAACTAGCCCTTCCGGGTAACTCCCACCAAGCAGTGATTTAAACCTTACAGGTAACTGCCCCCAGTTTATATAGTGGGCATGACGTGCTGTGGTATGGAATACCTCTTTGGCTAGTTTGGGTCAGGTGTTCTGTCTCTGCTTCCTCCCAGCTTCCCAGCCTCCCTGGCAGAACATGAGACTCAGAAAGTCCTTGGTCAGAGTAAACATTACTGAGCAGGAACTAAAAACATCAGTGTTATCAGCGCTGTTTCCAGACTGAAAGTCAAAACCACAACACTGCACCAGCTACTAAGAAAGAGAAAAATGACTGCTACTGCTGAACCCAGGACACACATGCAGCTTGACTAAGCTACCTTACCAAACATAAGTTCTATATACTGATTTTCCAGTGTACAGCATCAAACTCAAGTTCTTCACTCTCATCTTTCTGTTGGGATCTCCACACTTGGATTCAGATCAATTGAAGTTTCCTAAAGCACCAGATAAGGACTGAAACGGATTACTTCACCTTCTAAAACAAAATAATCTCTCTGGAGAACTGTAATCTTTGCCCACAATGCCAATCCAAAGTTTTTGAGAGCATCAGCATGCCCCAGTATATAAAGGAATTAAGGGCACTGGTGTTTAGACTTTTTCTGCCATAAATGTACAGAAATACAAATATACTATAAAGAGAAAACTTCAAGCACAGAACTCCTACTTCACTGTATGTACTTCTCCTCCTAGGGAGAAGACAAGATAACAACCAATATATGATTTGACACAAACCAGAAAGGTATTCTGATGCTACCATGATGCAATAAAATAATTTTAGACCATTTCCACCACATCCCATACCTGATACATGCACTTCATGTTGCAAACGACCAGTTTTCCCTGCATCCCCTGCCCCCTCTATATTTGTACTTTTTCAGCTTAAAATGAAAAAGGGGATTGTATACCTAAGAATTCATCTAGTTACATTGACTATGGATATTATTTACCATCCTTGTCCTATTTATGTCCTTAGACACTCAGCGAAGATGTGCACTTACTTGAACTGCAATCATATCGTGCTTACTACAACATAACATGGAAAGGCAAGAAAGCGACTGAACTGACATTCACAACTTCATAGGGAGTAGAAGAAGAGCCAAAAGGTGAACCAAACAAAATATTTGCAGGTATAGATACAAGGTAAACCAACATAATAGGAAGGTTTTACTACCTTCTCATGTTATGACAATATTCCACTGTTTCTAATAGGTCTGCTTTACTTATACACTGCTTAGATGAACTACTACTACTACTCTGTGACCGTACATTAGCAAGCAGAGGAGCATTTCTGCCTATGTTGAAAAACAGTCTCTAGCCTGGAACAAAGGTGAAGGGAACTGCAGAAGCAAGTACCAGAAAAGGTCATTTCTAGGCTAATAACATGAAAGGCAGGTAGAGACTAAAGCATAAACGAACAAAAACTATAAAAGAGAATGGACTTTTCTGCCTAAGTAACTTTTGTAGAGACAAGCTCTAGCTAGTCTGGGGGAGATTTGTGAAGCTAGGCTGAAGTAAGAACACCACAGCTGTCAGTTACTGTACTGATGAAGTACAAAACTGCTGAACAATGAAGAGTGATTTGCTGCATTCTGAATTTAGGTATCTTGCTGACATATAAAATCTCCACTGGCTGTCATGTACACCAAACCATCACAGAAAAAGACACATAGACCCAGGCAGTATATAGGGCTGTTTGTACATTACACATTTGAAACCCTAATGTCCCTATAATTAAAACATTCAAAACATCAAAGAAAAGGACAGGAAAATAAAGTTTTAGGGACTAAGAGTTCACACAGTTTCTTGCCTGTCTCTCCTTTAGGCACAGTAATAAAAAGTATTTACAGAGGATCTAGTCAAAGGAGTTATGAAAAACTAAACGAGAATTTCAAGGTAAGGAATTACATCCTTGGCATGTAGGAGAAAAGGATTAAGAGTTTAGGCCACAGTGTCCTAATCTGTGGATGGCATAGACTGTCTGTCTGGATGCAGAGCAGAAGGTCCTAATCCATGAGAGCTGGATTTAGCTCTGAGAACGCAGAATGAATTGGCTGTTTAATAAGCATCTCTGATTGAGGCAATAATTCAGACCTCTATCGTAAACTGATCAATGCCGTCTAAACCATCTTCTGGCTCCATTTTGAAATAAAGGTCAACAGTGGACATCATTAGAAAGCCTGCTTTTTCTCTGGGTTTTTTTAGACACTTAGAAGGGCTGTCAGCAGGCCTGGTGTCATGATAAAAAACAATTTCTGCCAGTGACACCAGGCTCAGAATCAGGTACTGATCTGCTAACTATTCCCATTTCTTCCCTCATCATCCCCTGTACCTGGAAGGACAAAGGAGAATACTACTTGTGTTGCTGATACCTTAATCAGTTGTCCTAAGGCCCTGAAGTCTCCTGATTGTCCTTGGATTTCTTGTTGTGACTTCACCACTGCCAACCTGAAAAATCAGTAATGGATAATCTGAGGCCTAACCAGGGTAGGAGCCATTCTCTTCACCATCCTTGGACCCCAGAGAGACAGCAGACTTCCCTAAGAAGTGAGCCCAGTCTGCATACTGAGCTTTCTTTTCTCTTCAGGAGTCTCTCCTGTGACAACGACCCATCTTTTTTTAATTTTTGCAAGCAGTTTTGAAGCAGGGCATAGACTACCTTAACCTCAGTGATACCTCCAAGTTAGATGAACCACCATCCTTGTTATGGTTCAGTTCCATTGGCAGAGCCTCCTACCCTTTATGTGAGGGCACCTGAGGAGGTGGGGCAGTCACTGAAGATATATGCCTGTGGAGCTAGACAGGAACTTGTTACCAATGTCACACCCTGTTCCTTCAGTCTGTCTGTTCAGCCCAGGTCATCAGCCCCTGTGGCACAAGCCACAGGCTCCTGACAACTCTCTCAGCTCCTTCTGATGTTCCCTTGGTTTGGGAAACTCCTCTGTGCACTGCACCAGAGCATTCCATGCTACTCACCTCGGCAACAGAATGCTCAATACTCTGCCCTGGTTTCTGTGACCAACTGCCAGAATCCTACTTACCAAGCATATAAAAATATCACCTGCTGTTTCTGAAAATGTTTCAGTTAGACACAAATAATGAAAATGTTCTCTTTCAAACAGCAATGTAATTCCTTCAGAATACTGTGAGACGTTCTGGTCTCTCCATTTTTCCTAGAGCAGTTAGTAAATTCATCGCATTTTCAGTATCTTAGAGGCAAAGAACATTTTTGGGATCCTGATCCTCAAAAATCCAGATGCTTCCAGACTTTTGTTCACTGATCTTGAGAGCTTTCTCTTCTCTTAAAGGATGGTGTTTTTACATACCATTATGTTTTCATGCTTAGTCCTTCCGATGACTACTTCTCTTTGTCAGGGGAACATATATAGCACAGTTGAAGTGATTTCATTTTATCAAACAATGGATATTCTCCCCCTGTACAACACATGGCACGTTTCTGTTGCACGGCATGCATGGATAGCTAGTCAGCTCATTGGGTGTTGGCAGACAAAGATGTCTAGTTTATCAGAATAGCCAGCATGAACAATATTGCCCCTGTAAGCCCTGCCTTCACCTGACTGCTGAAGTTACTGACTTTTTTGACACTAATACCACTGCTGTTGGCACCACATTGTTTTATGCTCTTCTTTCAGAAGTAGAACTAACAAAGCTTCAAAGTTTCTTATAAGCACTCATTGTCTCCTGGCAAAATTGTTCATTCCTTCTGAGACTATTTCTCCTGAACTAGTCCTCTGCTTGCCCATGCTGTGCACATTCTGCTAACAGTTAAAGCTCTTGGGAAGTGCTAGGGTTCCTGCTGCTGCTTCCAAATGCTTTGGCTTTCAAACACATTACCTTGGCTTGCACTCACCACAGCATGTGCAGTTACATATAGTGTATTCTTTTGTTTATTTTTTTACTTTTCTAGACTCTGATTTTGAGCTTAACATTTCTTTCCAAAGCAGATCACCATTTTAACATTGCATTGTGCCCTGGGTTTTGCCAGAGAGAGAATGGCACCAGAGATAGTTACTGGAACCCACCTGGATTCAAAATGCACTGACCCAGGGACCGGCCTTAAAAAATTTCCAAATAAGAAGGGCAAGTTAAACTGTGGCCATGAGAAACTAATAACACAAGAACTAAAAAAGAAACCAAAACATTTTCCTTAGGGATTTGAAGCAGGAAGAGAAAGACCAGAAGAATATTGCACATGCAAGTAGAAATGGTGAATAACAGTTTTAAGGTATATATCCAGACATATGGATAGAGTGGCACAGCACATGGCAAATAGCCTAGGGAATCTGGGGAGAATTCAGAGCTAAACACTTAAAGGGAAGGCAACCCATTCATGAAAGTCTTTGACTTCCTCTTTGTATCCGAGCAACGTCCTCCGTTGTCCAGCATGAGTATTACAAAATTACACAGCCTTATTTTATTACAGTCACTATTTTAATATAACTTTCTGTTATCCTCATATGTAGTAATTACATTATTAGCTAACAGACAGCCAGGTGATTTAGTTGTTTAAGCACACCTTCTAGTGTTTTCTTATTTAGTGATATTTGGCCTGATACCAGTGTAAGCACAGCAGAGAACTGAGCTGATTACAGAAGGTATATCAAAAGTTGTATTTAGGGTTAGATAGCTCTCCAGACACAGCAATCACAATGAGTAAACGTAGATATAACCTCTTAAATATTAAAGCTAAACAGTCCAAGGAACTACAGAGGCTGCCAAAACAGCATCCAGCATTAACTGAGCATTAAACGGCATCCAGCCTGTGGCTGCCCAGCTTGTACAACACCAATGTAACACTGCACATTTTTCTATCTACAGTGTATTTGGGACTACTTCAATGGACAATAAAACTGCAGTATCTGGAATACTAATTTTACATCCATGTTCCCTTGATACAATTTTGGACAAAATGTTCAAGTTTTCTTCACTAAGTTTTCCTTATAGTGCATAAAGTAAGCTTTCTGTCTTCTGCTTGAACAATATAAGGTTTCTCACAATGCACCTTTACCTACATCTACTCCCAAAAAAGTTGAGTGCTACTTGGCATTCATTAACAGTGAAATTCCAGAACTTGCAAGACATGTCCATTGACACTTTTGAGACATGTTTTCAGACAGTAATAACAACATGTATCACTGGGAAATTACTGCAAAGAGTGACTGGCAGCCATAGCCAGTCCTGAGTAACAAGCAAAACAGTATGTGGTTCATTAGGTATTTTCCTATAGATTGAATTGCATAAATCCTTTGTGACTTAAATACTTGCTGGGCTATGTTAGTTTGAAGTATAGTTGAAATAAACATGGCAAATAAATATTCAACGTACTGCTAACTTAATTTTGTCAAAATAGAAGTGGTTAAACTGAAGGAACTCACTGACTTTTGAATTGGCCAAAAAGGTGACCTTTCTTCAAATGAAGCAGAATGTAATTGTAGCTTTTTAAAAATCTCATTAAAACTGTTCTTAAACAAACAACCATACTCCTGAAACATTGAAAATTCAAACCTTATCATGCAGTACTGAACTAATTTAAATTTTTCTTAGGGGATATGAGTGGCTTAGGTACTGTACTCTCATTCCACTGCACAATGTAATAATAATCTCAGTCTGATTGTAAAACCAACTACAGAAACTTTCATCTATTAAAACAAACAAGTATAAAAATCAAACTACAAAACGATGAGAAGAAGATTGGATGTTTGGAATCCCTTTGGTTTAATTAATCAAAACCTATACTAATAAAGGCAGTGCAATCACTTTCCTCACAATACATGAAACAATAATACTGAAACATGCAGATCTAATTCATAAATGTAGCTTTATCCACACACATTGAAGCTGCCTGAATCTACTCAACTGCTTTGATTTTAATATATTATTGCTATTTCTGCTTGGCCCATTTTAACTGTCTTGCCTAACTTAAATCATCTAGTACAAGAGATACTTCCTTATTCACTAGTACCTTTCTGAATAAATAATTCCACTGACGAAGGGTAAAAACTTTATTCCTAGATACGGATTTTAAGGTACTTTTTTTAAATAAGAGGAAAAAAAAGGAAACAGTGCAATACAAACTCATTTGTTTCTAAGTGAAAAATAGAATAGAAAACAAAGAACCCCACATCTTTATAGGCATGACCTCAATGCTTGCATTTTCTCAGGCACCAAATTCCTTCCTAATTGCTTAGGCATTCAATTTAAAATGGACTTATGCACTCAAGTAGCTTTCTCGTGCATGACTGTCTCAGTCTAGGGTACCCTATGGATGCCTTAAGCATCTTGAAACTCACTCTGTTATCTGGTCGCCTAACCACTAAGCATCGCGGCACTATATGTGATATCAAAACTCATACGTCGCAGGTCTGTGAAATACAAGTGGGAAAGCCACACCTGAGAGATACAAAAAAAGGGGGGTTTGCTTTACAACATAGTTAAAGTTACATGAAAATCTGAGATAGAGGATAGAAAGCATACCACTGCAGGGAGGCCAGACCACTGTATCTTCTTACACATTTTTTGTGGTTTTTTGGTAACACACTGTTTTATGAGGAAGCTAAAGAACTGAAGTAAAATCCAGTAAGAATTTCTACCTCTCCCAAATTCCTCTTGATGTACAAGATATGTCTAAAATCTAAGCACAGGAATGAAAAATCGAAGCATGGATGCCTATACATGCATAACTGGTATCTCTTATGCATTTATCTTCTACCCTCTAAATACATCCAGATAGATAAAAATGAGAGTACTAGCTATAATAAATTGTAATCTGTGAAAAATTGAGAAGGAATAAAGAGAAGCTAAGGAACACAATGGATTGCCTTTGTCCATATTGTTTATTAATGAATTTTAAAACACTAGTCAGTGTAGAAAACACCCTCTTGCATTACAGCAACAAATAAAATAGAAATAAAATCAGAATTTTAACAAAACCTTTCCCATAATTTTTAAATATATAAATTTTCCCAAATTAAAATGCAGTTTTCTGTATCTAATCCGCAGAATGCATAATGCAAATGATGCCGACATAACTTTTAAAAACAACTTTACTGAATGCTATTACTTGTGTTTTTTTGAAATGTGAATCCCATACGTGAAAATGAAACCACAAACTTAACAAAAGCAACTATAGTTCCAGCAGGGCACTCTTTTGGCATTGATTTCATTCAATGCTCTTTACTTATAAGAGAATAAACAATTGTGATCTTATTTTTTCTTGTAAAAATGTTTAGAATTTTAAGAACATGATCACAAGAATATGCTAGAAGACAATGAAACAATGCACTAAAGAATCCTTGACATTCACCTATAACAAGCCCCAGACAATTTGTGCAAAATTTCTGCTACATGAAATGGAAAGCTTTGCACCATTTTATGACTGACGGACTCAGAGGTCATCTTCAGTGGTAAAGTCACTGAAAGTCAAAACAATGCAATCCACAGATTACTTTTGGGCTGAGGTAGCTCCAGCTTTATTTTACCACAGCTATTGAAGCTGTGATCTTTTTAGGTGTTTTTATAATCTTGACAATGTACTTAAGAAGTAAGGAAGTACCACTTGTCCATTTTAAGATGGTGATCACTGGTTGCTACAAGAAGACCAGCACTAGGGAAGCTTGAGCCAAACATTCCGTAACGTAAAGCATTTTATTCACTAAACTTGATGGCAACACTGAGCAAATAACACTAATTGCATAAAGGAGGTGTGAGGGTAATTAAGCTGTATTGATTACTACATCTTTATGTCCTAAATACATATTTTACTCCATTCTACTCTAGTTCTGCTATTGAAGGTGTTCCCACAGGATTGTTTGGCTATTAGCAATGAAGCTCTAAAACAGTAGCAGGAAGTCATCAGTTCAGTTTTCATTAAGCTATGGAAGAGAATTTGGCCTAAAGCTAGCCTTCCATTCCAGCTTTAGATCTGGCCCATTGTCAACATCCACAAACCAAACTTGCATTGCTTGCACAATACAGCATTTAATAATTATTTAATTTAGGTATTTAATACTTGATGGATTTGCCCACAGAAATGGAAAACTAAGGCTCCCAAGCCAGATAGCCAAAAACGCAACACATGAAACCATGCTCTACTTTGGGTATGACAGAATTCACTCTCCTTTTCACATATACAGCTACAAATCATGCAAATATTAAGAGAAGAGACACTCCAATCAAAACTATTCTACAGTCATTGCTTATACAGACTATGCATGTGCATGGAATATAAGATATTTTTTAGAAAAAAAAGCAGAAAACTAAAAAAAGTGCTATGCTAGCAAAACTCTGGGAAACTCAAAACAGCACAGAGCACTGCTTTCTCAGCTATTTTAGTAGCAGTAGGACATACTGTAGGACAGCTCTAGCTGTGGAATTTTTACACCTCTGAAATCCCCAGGAGTCACTGTTACTGCTGATCACAGTCGGGCAGAATTAATTGCTGGTCATTTTTGCAAATACAGCCATTTTTATCAGAAAGTTAAAACATTTAATACTTGTGTCTACATAAAAGATAATATTTATTGATATTAAAAGGTATAAAGAAATTTTAAACACCGTTTCAACCTCATATTTAACAATGAGATGAAAACATCTGAGACTAACTATTTCTGTTTGATTTTTTTAAAAAATTGCGTTCAGTTAAACTGGAACAAAATCTTACTTTATATGAGAAAGAAAAGTGAGTAATGGAAATAAGCAGGAAACACAGCTTCCACTTACCTATTTTGTTATTATGCATTTGTAAAACATACATAAATATATTCTATTTTAAAGAAATGTTCACTCGAGTTTTACCCAAAGAGCCAGTGTTCTGTTTTCCTTAACTTTACTACACTTGTTGCTATTTTATCAAAATTAATGAAACTTAATGAACTCATCAGTTAAATAATTCTTATCATGTGTTCATTTTACAGAGAGTGGTACGTCTCTGCCTTCTCTACTGCCTTACTTTTCTAAGTTTTTAGGTAAATTTGAGAATGAACATTACGCCCAGTTACAATTCTCAAAATCAGGGCTTGTGACTGTCATCTTCTCCCTTTTCCTGACCACACAAAATATGGTAATCTAAAAATTAAATTACCACTTGCTTGTAAAACACACATATTTTGTATTTTCATTTGTCTGCTGGCACATTGAGATATTGTCTGGCTTTTAATTACAGATTGCACAATAAAAAGTAGCGTGTCCTCAAAGCTAAAGTGCCATTTTGGACTGGATTATCCATCCTGCATTTCATTTTCACTCCTGACACAAGCCACAGCTTTTGTCAGGAAGAATTTCTGTTTGATGTTAGCTTTTTATATACTGCAAGAGAAAGCTGTCTGATGCATTCCCTTAACTCGACAGCATAGTCAGAAACATTCACAACCACTGTGAAATGACTCAAGAAATCAGCTATTTAGAATGCATGAAGATCACACCAGGTTTCAAGAGTCTTTTTTAAGCTCCTTCCTTCCTGAGTAATCTTGCCTTCCACAGATGTCTATCATTGGATACATAAAGAACCATTTGGAAACTAGAAACAGAAATTGCCACATTAGATGAGTACTGGTATAAGACATTTCATCAGAATAAATGAAAACAACACAAATATGCAACCTACAGCTGCTGGGTGCAAGAAAGTTGATTCTTGCTGCACATGCAGAATTACTTACTGAAGCTCCCCAGTATCACCCAAAGTATTTTGCAATTTGCAATTAATTTCAAAATAAGGGAGTATTGAAAAAAAACCCCACTGTTTAAGAGCAACACTTAAGAACATTAGCAGTATTCTGGTACTGTTTAGTGAAGATTCAGCCTTAAACATGTTTCAAAGATAACAGTGAATCCACAGGATAACTGGCTACTCTACGGAAGGCCTGAAACCTGGGCACATTTAACCTACAGTGTACATGGTGTTTGGTAGCTTTAGGAAGTAGTCCTATAAACTGTCCTCTTGCCAACAACTGGATGTGTCTCCAAGAGAGTATGGGATAGAAGATCCTAGGTTTAGCTCCTCTACAATGGAGTCAGTAGAGATGAAGAGAGACTTCTTACCAGGGGCTGTAGTGACAACAGAAGAGGAAGGTTTTTAAATGAGCGTAGATTTAGATTACATATAAAGAGGAAATTCTTTTCTATGAGGTGGTGAGGCACTGGCACAGGTTGCCCAGAGAAGTTGTTGATGCCCCATCCCTGGCAGTTGTCAAGGCTAGGCTGGATGGGGCTTTGAGCAACCCGGTCTAGTGTGAGGTGTCCCTGCCCATGGCAAGAGGGCTGGAACTAGAGATGATCTTTAAGGTTCCTTACAACCCAAACCATTCTGTGGTTCTATGATTCTATACTTGAGCCTGCACTAAGAAATACTGGGGAATCCACCTTTAAACTTGACCTGTGCCTTTTCTTTCTCTAATCTAAAAAAGAAACACTGACTAGCCTAGTAAAAAATAATGAAAGGCACTTAATACTACAAAGAAAATACACTCAAAGACACATACAATCTTCATCATGTCTGCTGATGGGAGACAATATGAAGAGTATGAACATTTTTTTCACAGTAATCTGATATCCCTGCATAGACATTGATCATTAAAATTGTAAATATATAGCAGAGGTTTAGGTATATAG
>JAOSLQ010028521.1:0-14195 GCA_025629905.1 Lorius lory | reverse complement strand
CCGTTAGTCGGTCTCAGAGAGGTAGGGGGTGGCCCCCGTGGTGTTGCGCAGAGGTGCTGGCGAGTGGGGAAATAAGGTTCGGAGGCCAAGTGAGCACCCGGGATCAGGGAGCGAGAGGCAGCGAACGGGAGTTAGTACCCTTGTGAGGGCTGCCTCCTTGGCAGAAGCCGCCTCCTGAGCGTGGTTAGGCGGTTATGGAAACTTCCGAGTATTATTATCTGCAGTATGTTGTGCGGACACTTTATTTGCCGCCTTCCAATGCTGGAAAAGCTGCCATGTGAAAGATGAGAGCAGACTTTTTTATGGCTTGTTGCGATAGGACGAGAGGTGATGGTTTTAAAAGAAAGGAGGGGAGATTCAGGCTGGACATGAAGAAATTGTTATAATGAAAGTGGTAAAATACAGTCACGGGTTGCCTACTTTTTTTGCGTTCGAATATTTTTGTCTAGCTGTCACCTGTCTTATGTGGATTCTTTTCTCTTCTTGCTTAACCGCTGTTCTTCAGAACCATAGGAACTCCATTGCACTGAAATTAATCAGAGCAGTTGTAGAGATCCTGTAACCACCTTCTGTCTCTCTGGTAGAGAACAGGGAAGTGAATGGGTGATCTTGTATTGCCATTACTGACTCTCCCTGTCATCTGTATGCAGAGGCCTTGGCTCCTGAGTCAGAGATTGCGTGAAGTTAATTAAGGAATTCCTGTATCCTAATCCCTATATCAGAAACAAGCCAAGCCTGACCAGCATTTCTGGAGAGGCAAGATGCAAAACCAGAAGTAAACAGGATCTCAGTTCAACAATACTGTTATCTAACAGAGACCGATTCTTATCCTGTGATTGCAATTAATATCAAGATGCCGAAGTGCACATTCCCAGGAAAGCCCCATAATTTCCAAATATAAATGTATACTTTTAGACCCAATGAATTGTTGCAATAGCTCTAGTCTCTCACTTTCTTAAAATACGAGAAACAGCCCTTTGTATGGCTTTTGAGCCTTATGCACATGAGACATTCTGTGCCCTGGATTACACATACTGGCCCTGGCTTGTTCAGTGTGTTTCATGTTATCCAGTTACTGTCTTAATTTATCCTAGCATTTGTTGTTTCCAAATCTTTCAAATCAATATCTGAGTCAAGGCTTTCCTCTACTGTTTTTCACTGTCTCCCTCAAAACCCTCTGTACTGCAGCTCCAGCTTGTATTGGCTAACCAGTGCAGAATCATGTCAGTGAGCTCCACGCGTCCATTTCAGTTCATCAGCAGCCAGTTGGTTTATTTTGTTTCATTTGGAAAGGATGCTTTTCCTCTGTAATCCTCTGCAATAGACTGTAATGGAAGACTGTCATTTAGCAATTGCTTCATTTATCTGCACTCATTGCACTTTTAAAGCAGAGCATTGCAACAGAAATTGCAGGGACTTCGTATTTTTTGTCTGCCCATAGCTAGTCACAGATTTGAGAGCAGGACTGTGCTTCTGGCAAATTAAGCAGTCTTGAAACTTCACAGTTAATCACAGCAGAGACAGTGCTCTGCTAAAGAATTTAGGAAGAAAATCCTATGGGTATTAGGTGCCGGATAACCCCAGAAATCAAAGACTGCATGTGTTTTAACTTTGCTGAACACATCTCTGAAAGGAGTTCATTTTATTGCTGATCCAGTTCTTCTGTCTTCTCTTATCCATATGACAACTACAACAATTGATTTTATGGAAAAGTAGTATTAGGAAAGTATTTGACATATTTTTAGCTGATTCTAATGGGACTTAGCAGCTGGAAACAAGGAGAGCTCTCACAGAGTAATCAGGGCAGTTCTTGGACAGCTGTGTGGGAGCCAGTGTATCAGACAGTGCTCTAAAATACCCTTTTTTCTGTATTTTAAAAAATGCAATATATGAATTGAAAAGCTCAAAAACTAGACTTCCATACTTGCAGCTCAGACAGAATCTCAGAGTCGAGTGGAATTAACTGTTGACTCTGGTTCTGTAATAACTTCTTGATGAAAATGCCCCTGGCTTTTTTGTGATTTTTTTAATTTTACTTTTTTTAATTTAATGCTCATGGCAGTTATTACTGTCTGTCTTTAAAAGGCCTCAGGTTGAGATTTAAATTTCATGCTACATTCATTTTAAGCAGAACAAAAATGTAGTTATTTCTGCTCCCCTTTTTTCTTTATGAACAGCAATCTAAGAGACCCAGTTTCCTATTTTGGAAGAAAGCAATTTTCTGCATGTTTGTTCCTAAGAATTGCAGCCAGGAAAGTATCTTGATAAAACGGCCCTCTGGTAGTCTGTATGTTTTCTGTCTGAATAGATCCTATAGTGAGTTAGTTCTAGATACAAATCAAAAGTGCATCTTTTTAAAATGTAGGCACTGTAAATTAAGTCTTGAATCTAAACAGTCAGAGTTCTTTCTCCCTATTACACTGTGGTCAGTAATGTGTGTTTTGTCACTGAAATACACGTATTTGATGGTGCATAAAGTAGAACAGAGTATGAATCCATTTGTCGTTGTTTTAATTACAAAAAGAAGTAGCATTTTTCTGGTCTTTGTGTACTTGAAGTAATTGATATAATTGTAATAAAGCCAGGAATGTGTGCCCAGGGTAAAGAGGTGCCATTTTTTTCTTAGCATTTTCCATGTGGAAGATAATTTTCTCTTGGGATGACTTCTAAACAGATAATCTGTAGGCCTGTGATAATACCCTGTGTCAGTGTCAAAATCCTGTGGACTGCTGTCATAGTTCACTTGTGTACAAGAACTTGCAGACTTAAGGGTCTAAGCAGGGTTATTTAAGTGAAAGCCTATAGAACCAGAGCTCACAGTGAAGGATATCCTTTGTATAACAATTTTAATTCTGGCTACAGAATTAAATAGAAACTTTTAGTCCTGATACATCAATTTAGACTTCTCAAGCCATCTAGCTATTCCTTAATAATTCCTATACCACTGATTTATAAGACCACCTCATTTCTCTGTCTTTCATTACATTGTAAGGAATGTATTCTTGGCCTTTCCTCATCTCAAGGCAAATTCTGTGCCCTAAAAAATGATTTCTAGAGCACAGTTCATCTGCTAGATTCCAAATTGAGTCAAAACTTTTTGGTCCTGGGCATCAGCCTTTGTACTTTTGCGGTAAGGCTGTTTGACTTTACTGGGTATCCTGGTTATGTTTCAATTCCAAATTACTGTCAGTGTGTGACTGAGAGAATAGTATAAAATGTTTATTGCTTTAACTGGGATCATGGATCAAGAACTTGAGCTCAAAATGAAGATATCTTAGAATTTAGAATCATAGAATAGTTAGGGTTGGAAGGGATCTTAAGATCATCCAGTTGCAACCCCCGTGCCATGGGCAGGGACACCACACACTAAACCATGTCACCCAAGGCTCTGTCCGACCTGGCCATGAACCCTGCCAGGGGTGGAGCATTCACAACCTCCCTGGGCCACCCTTACAGTAAAGAATTTCCTCCTTATAGCCAATCTAAACTTCCTCTGTTTAAGTTTGAACCCGTTACCCCTTGTCCTGTCACTACAGTCCCTAATGAAGAGTCCATTTCCAGCATCCTTACAGGTCCCCTTCAGATACTAGAAGGTTGCTATGAGGTCTCCACGCAGCCTTCTCTTCTCCAGGCTGAACAGCCCCAACTTTCTCAGCCTGTCTTCATATGGGAGGTGCTCCAGTCCCCTGAGCATCCTTGTGGCCCTCCTCTGAACTTGTTCCAACAGGTCCATGTCCTTTTTATGCAAAGAAACAGTTTCAGAGACAGGCACAAGAGTGTGCAGACCCCAACTGGTTCCTGATGAAATAGACATTTACTGGAAAAGATGGGCTTAGGCAACAAAATAACAGGCCTTACTTTGAAAGGTGGCTTCACAATAAGGAAGAAGGTCTCCTCTGTACCTGGAGATAAACCATAGACACATGAACAAGCCACAGGAAAAAGGAAGTCTCACCTATATGGAGTACATCCACAGCTATTGAAAAGAGCTCTATAAAGCAGTCACAGCTGACTAGCCCCTCTCTTTCCTCTTCCATCCTCCATGTGTGTGAGAGAGACAAGGGCTTCAGTTACACAAAAATAAAAGAAAAATTAAGATGCTATTGTGTTCATGCATGAGCTCCCTTAAAATAGCTTAAAACAAGCATCTGCCAGCTGAGTGTTTTAGCCATCACTGCAGTCATGATTCTGTGGAGACATGTAGTTGAGGCCTGCAAAAGAAATCAGGATGGGCCACCAGAGGATCAAACATTGCAGAATTTCATTAATGTTTTCTTGCTCTAATATGAAACTCCCACGTTAAAGATTCTCATCATGCTGGTATAAAGCTTTTGTTTAGACTTACACACCTGTGCTACTGGAAGTTAAACTACCTCTGAAACCTCTGGATGCTCTCATAAAATGTACACTTGATATTTACCACTCTTTTCGGTGAAGTTACAAGCTCTCAGATTACCTCAGGTCCATAAATGAAGAGAAAGTGAGCACATGATGTGCACCAGTAAAATTAATTTCTGCACATGAAGTAATAAGAAATACTCAATTATTAGACATAGTCCCTCAGAGTCACCTTCAAGCAGTCAGAGAAATAGGAAAGAAAGCATAGCCCTTGTGATGATACTAGTATATTCTTCCATGAGGAAGTGACTGGCTGGGCCATTCAGAGACTTTCTAAATGAAAACCTATTAGTTCATGCAAAACAAACAAACAAATGACCAACCAACCAACAACTAACCCAGAAAAACCCACCTTCCCCAACTGAGATCATCAGTGCTATACAGAGTGCTGATTCGAATGATGTGACAAAAACAAAACCAACTGCTTTATGAAAGGAATAGTTTTCTTAAAATCTTGAAATAATTAAGAAAATTTATTGGAAACCATTTTATTAGAGAAAAATATAAATTTGGCTAACCTGATCAATCAGAGCATCCGGCTGCACTATCTAGAAACTGAAAACTGATGTTAAAAAGCCAGAGAGCTAAAGAGCCAGATGGCACTATAATAGATGTGGATCACTGGGCTTTTGGTCTTTTTATCTTTCTTGATGACTTGAATTTCAGCTGAGTTCTGGATTGGCACAGAGCAGCTCAGAGAATGAATATCCTTAAACTAAAAAGAAAATAAATCTGCAATGTAAATGTAATTTGGGTCATGTTCCTCATCAATGCTTTTTATATACCATGGCTGAGGAGCAAAGGCTGTTTTTCACGCTGACTCTACTGTATGACTACTTTCTCCTGTGTAGAGCCCTTCTTGTTGCACTTTTATCTACATTATGTCCATCATAGCTACCGAAGATTACTGACCTGTACTTTTCAGATCTGAAGCTGGAGCAAAATTTAAAGCTATGCCATCAGCTGCAGTGTAACTGAAGCATGTTGTGTGAGTGAGAACATTATGCTCTAGTGTTACAGAAGGATCAGAGCTCACAGCCCTGCAAAACATCATTTGATACATGCACTGAGTAAACATCACACCATTTCTCAGCTGGCTGATTTGCTAATGTGGAATATATATCACTCAAATCAGTGGAATCGAAGTACAGACTGCTGGAGCCAGGTAGCTTCAATTGGATGACTTCACACAGATGAAGCAAAATTAAAGGCACCCAACCAAAGGGATATTCACTGAACTCACACAGAGCTGCCAGACCTGCAGCTGAAAGTAGCCAAGTCTGGTTTTTATTGCTTCAGAGTTTCCACTGCTTTTTCTATCATACAGCAATACCTGGCTCAGTAGGTTAAAGCACAGGCATAGTCTTTGTAACTGCTCAACATGTAATGAGAATATGTAGTATTTCACCCTGTACTAACCTTATTTTATTTCAACATTGTTTCCCTTTCTTTGTTTCATCTGTTTCATCTTGATGTGTATCCTGTGACCCTGCTCTTTTGTAGAAGGCTATGTTCTTGATAGATCTTCTGATGTGGAAGTCTCTTTCAACTGCAAAGCTCTCCCTTTGGATTGCTTCTTTCTGTGCACATTTCTGATGTGTCACTGCATGCTGCTACAGAGAGAGATGTCATCTTTCTGAGAATTCAGAGTGACAGCAAACACACATATGAGCTAAATTTTTGACTGATCACACTGCTCCTGATAGTGTTGGGCATTGAAAAACAAGCTTGACTTCCAGCATACACGTCGACCATGAACTGGTAGGAAGAAAGACAACATGGTCTTTTGAAGAATTGCAAAGGCTTCATGTTTGACAGTGTGCCAGAAAATCCATGCTGGTAGTTAAATTGACATTGATAACCCCTTGAGAAATATCCCAGCTAAGTAAAATATACTACAGTATTGCATTGTAATGTAATATTGACTCTATATTACAAATGTGAGTTTTCCTAGGACCTTTCATAGTAACAATACTAGTATTTAGTTTTACCTGTATTACAAAACTTACCATGGTTTTCAGAGTAATTTGAGTCTATAATCAAACACCATCCATGAAACAGTATTAGCAGGATTTGAAGTTCATTTTTACTAACAAAGGTCCTCGTGATCCTATCTGACTGCTAGTGCAGAAACTATATGACAATCTGTATATCCATTTCAAGCATGGTAGTTCAAGTGCCAATATCAAAGTGAGCTCCACAATAGGAACAAAGCCAGAGTATGCATTAGAGATTGCCACTTTTGATCAGGATTCTTTGAGTAGTCAGAAAGAAACATTTTGCATTCTAGCTAAATCTTTTACCATCTGAATAGGTGGAAATTTAATACAGGCTATTTCAAACTTGAGCTAGCTTGATGAAATATGAAACATGAATCAGTTTAAGAATTTGCAAGACCCTAAACTTATTGCAGGCATAACAATGCATTCAGCTGTACTGATCACCTCCAGCGCTTTTGGCGGAGAACTTGCAGTAAAGCTGCTTTTTGTACAAATGAACTTCGTCTTTCAAACCGTGAGGTTTGTTCCGATTACCTTCAAGCGCATTATTGCTTCTGCAGCTTTTTAGTACATTGGCTCCCCCTCCTGTTTCTTTGCTGTAAGCAATAAACTGATCAAATAGTGCCAGTTGCAGAAGTTTCTCAGCATTATCATGATTGCTTTTTTGGAATCATGTTTCTGAGGTTCTCAAGACTGTTTCTCAGGTATCCAAGTGAAGGACGCAATCCTTGTTCAATACATAAGAATAGCAGCGTCCAGAACAGTGGTGTATACAAAAATATAGTGTCATTGTGTGAGGTATAGTTAACATCCAAGTCCTTTCCAGTGAATTTAAAATAAATATTTTTAACCATGACAAAGGCAATGAAAGAAGGATTTTCAAGTAAAGTCACTATCTGGGAAGTTTCACAGTTAAGAGATGTGTAAATTGAAGACTACATTTGAATAGTAAAGTACAAGAAGCTGCCTGCAGTTCGGCCAATACAAAAGAACTATAAAGTGTAATAGTAACAGGTAATATGAAGAAGAGGAAGACCAGATGGGTAAGATAACCAGTGATAATTTGTATGTGAGAATTAGAATGAAAATTTGTGGAACTGAATATGTGGTACCTTTCCTTTAAAAACAGCACTGTAAGAACTCCATATCTAATGGCAATAGCAGGTAAACTAAACAATAATTGGAAATAGAGTCCTAGAGAAAACGTGGTAAGATATGCAGAAGTCTGATTTCCATTCTTGTTCTCCAAACAATGAATCAGCAGTGGAACAGAAATGCGAGAAAAACTTTCAGGGAAAGACTGGTTACAAGCAGTGTAGGCACATTCCTGCAATGAAACATGGGTAAGAGCACCTGATGCTTGAGGCTGCCAGTGACATGTGACACCAATGATATTTATAAAATTCAGTGTATGTGGTGCATTTTCCCTGCTTGTCTGGAAGCACCATACACCAGGGAATGCTCACATCATTGTGCTGCATCTCACAGTAATCCAACAGAGACATAGTGCAGGTAAAAGCCATGTAAAACTCTACGTGCTCTAGTTAGCTGTGTTAAAAAATAGGATTTAAGAAATCAATAAAAGGAAATATCACATAAATTAAAGAACCATCAGACATCTTAAAAAGAAATTGTCATCAGTCATAATTCAGTCCACCATTCAGTCACAACTGAATGGGGATGTCAGCAGTGAATTCCTGCAGATTATTGCAAGGATGAGAACACTACTCTATGTTTCCATCAAGAGCTTTTGAGTGCTTCTGACCAGAAGACTGGCACTGTGGTGAGACAGGGACAGCATAGTCTTGCATACAAAAACAGGTTTTAACACATGGAGAGGTAGGGGAAGATGCATCTGGAGAGCGGGTTATTCTCAAAGGAATAAGGCAAGGGCTCACGTTGCCTGAGCAGGCTGCAGTGAACAGCATTAATGAGATGTAAAACCAGCAGAGTAATGACTTCTCCACTGCCAGGTTTATTTTTACCCAAGACTGTTTAAAATTAAATGCATAAAGAACCTGGAAAGAATACACCTTCTCCCCTGCTCCAAGGTCCATGTTTTGAACATTATGCTACAGTTAGCTCCTCCTTTGCTCATTTTCCTTCTGGGCCTCCTTTTGCAAAATGACAGCTCCAACAGAGGTATAATCCTCTTCCCAGCATACACATTCAGTTTGGTGGTTAATGCAGCCTTCGGGAAATCTGAGGATGTGGATCTGTACCTTGTCACAGAAGCAAATGTCATCTACATCTCTCACCTTCTGTGACACTTGTAACCAGAAACCAATTATTCAAAAGGTGTCCATCACTATTTCCTGCATTTCATAACAAAAGAAAGATCATGGAAAAAAACATGCAGGTATTGAATCACACGGAGATGGTGACAACCACCTGATAGCCATTGCAGCACTGAAAAGGAACAGGACTTCACATCCTTCCCCAGGGTTAACAATTACTACTGCTAGCTCTGGGCTGCTCACCTCCCAGAATAACCAGGTTTTCAGGACATCACTGAAATGATTCAACTCATCTGATATACGGTAACACGGAGTCTTCTGTCGGCTTTGGCCCTGGAAGAGTTTTTAGGATGTGTTTTAGACAGAGGCAAAAGATGAGGCTTACTACAGAGGTAAATGTGTGCACTTCAATGACCTTTGATATAGAGAGACTGGAGTATCTAATAGTTCTTAACTATTTAACTACAGTTGTTTAGTTTCTATTCTCCCCCATAGGAGAAACATAATGTATCACATCTGTTTTGGAGCACTAATAATGTATTTATACTAAAAAAACCTAATAAAGTATTACATAATCCCAACAAGATTAGATCTATTAAAATGCACACATCTTTACCTGAAGTGATTATCTACAATTGCACAGATGGCTACAAGTGGAACTTTCCCAAATTACACTGTTTGTAGCATGATTGCACTTGAATCATTAGACTCTGAATAAAAAAAAAAGAGCTTCTGTATCACTAAATTTCAATGGGATGCAATTAGTTCCATCCTTTTAAAAATACCCTGCCTATTTCATTTTGGTTTTGAGAAGTCATGCTGTGAATTTGTACTTTTGAATTTTACTTTTCCAGTCATTATCAACTGACCAGATCTTCTATGACAAGGTGACCCACTTAGTTGACAAGGGAAAGGCTGTGGATGTTGTCTGCCTAGACTTTAGTAAAGCCTTTTAACACCATTTCCCACAGCATTCTCCTGTTCTGGAGAAACTGGTTGTTCCTGGCTTGGACAGGTGTGTGCTTCACTGGGTAAAAAACTGGCTGGCTGGCTGAACCCAAAGAGTGCTGGTGAATGGAGTTAAATCCCATTAGTGGCTGGTCACAAGTGGTGTTCTCCAGGGCTCAGTACTGGGGCCAGTTCTCTTTTGTATCTTTACCCATGATCTGGATGAGGGGATTGAGTGCACCCTCAGTCAATTTGTGAATGACACCAAGCTGGCTGGGAGTGTTGATCAGCTGAAGGATAGGGAGGCTCCTCAGAGGGATCTATACAGGCTGCACTGATGGGCAAACAAGACAAAGTGTTGGGTCTTGCACTTGGGCCACACCAACCCCATGCAATGCTACAGGCTTGGGGAAGAGGTCGCTGGAAAGCTGCTAGGTGGAGTGATAGGACAAGAGGTAATGGCCTCAAGCTGCACCAGGCAAGGTTTAGACTGGGCATTAGGGAAAAATTCTTCACAGAGAAGGTTGTCAAGCATTGAAACAAGCTGCTCAGAGAAGTGGTGGAGTTGCTATCACTGGAGGTATTTAAGACATGCAGATGTGGTGCATAGGGACATGGTTTAGTGGTGCACTTGGCAGTGCTGGTTAACAGTTTAACTTGACCTCAAAGGTCTTTTCCAACCTAAATGATTCTACGTTATTGACATCTTTATGCATTTGCATAACTACATGTGAAAGTATCTCAAGATCAGTTTTAAAGGCATGCCCCATCAGATCTGTGAACTAGTAGCCAAGAACCACTTTTTACAGGATGGTGCAATGTTTGGCAACGGTATCCTGATTCCCTAATTTGGAACTACTGAAATGCCAAGAGTCTAGACTGGTATTGCTACCGGGAAGAAAAACCCTAAAGGGCTTCTTCATAAAACAAAAGCAAACCTTCACTTCTCCTTCTCTACAAAACTAGAACAAACTAAAGCTTGATTCCACAACCAATCTGGACACCTCCCTCCCACCCTCCAAAAAGCCCACCCAGGCACTTGTATTATCTAAATAAGTAATAATCTAACCTTTCATTTCAATATACTTTGCTGACCCACTAGTAGAATATATTGTTGTGTTTGTCCAGTGGTAAATGGCTGCTAGCTATCTACTACAAAAAATCTTTTAAGCTGTTGCTCTCTAGGGCTGTAATTGTAGTAAGATGGAATTTTTAATATCAGAAGGGTCTCTTCCCTGAAATGTAAAGAAAGATGCATCCCCAGCATAGAATTTAAACGCTCCATTTTCTCCATCTTCAGTGGTATGTATCAGCTGCACTAGTCTTGGCACTGAGGTATCTGAGGTACAGCAAGCCAAGCTGAACTGCGTCCTCCGCTTACTTTGGGCAAAGGACCACTCTGCTTTCTCCTAGGTTTTTCTGCTGATGGATAACTTCCTGTTTGTAAACTGTGGCCTGTACAGAATTAAATGCCACCTTACTGCAAAATCCTCTTCTCTACAGCCTGTTTCTTCTCCAGCTCAACTAGGTAAGAAGAGCAGCTTGGATATTACGAAGTCTTTTTCATCTCATAAAGGTGCTGCCAGAGCAGAAAGTGTCACAACTTTTCTCCATGCAATCCACCACAATCATTTCAGAGGACTGCAGAGCCAGGCAAGGTTACATTCTGTACCTACAACTGCTCCAGCAGGAACTTGGCACAGCGAAAACTAAGTTCTGCAGAGCCATAAAGGTGTTATGCCACTTTTGAAAACTGGAACAGTAGTATACTGCTACAATTTGAAGTTTATCTCAACAAGTTTTAGTAGAGCTGCTGGTTAAGACTGAATCTGCAAGAAACTCTGCTTGTGTTATTTAGCCAGAAAATCACAACACACATGGTTAGCAACCATGAAACTTGTTTCACTGTTCATTGAAAGCTTAATTCTTTTCACTCATTAATTCTGCATAACAGCCCCTTGCACCTCAGCCATTAAGCACGATGTTCTAACTTGTTATGACTCAAACTCAGGCAATCATACAGCACAGCTAGTTTTCAGGCTATTTTTGAGTTTTCTGCCCTATCACACTAAGGGAAACACAACAAAAGTGCTGTTAAAGAGAAAACCAGCGAAAGAGCTCAGCTCTGCTCATTCTAATGCAAAATACTTTCTAACTTTGCCACATGTGTAAGTACTTCTCACACCAACTCCATACTTTTCTTCATGCTGAGCTTCTGCTTGTCTTGTTTCCTAGTGATGGAAAGCTGGATGCCCAAACTTGTCTACATTCCCCATTTTTCACTGAATTTCAGACACATACAGCAAACAACTTTTATTTTTTTTAATTTTACAGTACTGATTGCTCCGAGTTATGTCTTACTGTCGGTACACAGTAAATACATTCATCTGAACAATTCACTTGGTATGAAAAAATGCAGTTAAAACATTAAAAATACCACTTTACACTGTGCAAAACAGAACCTTCAGAAGTAATGACATTGGCTACAGCCAGGCATGGAGATAGACTTTCCCTTCAGTCTACCAGCACATTTTTCTGGCACCCCTTCATCTGAAATTGCCTGTAACAACAGATTTTAAATAAACACTTGTGCTAGATTAAGAGGATTTAATTGCACTCAGCTTGGTCTTTAGCACCAAGGATGCTTTCTTGTTCTACTCATTCCACTAAGAATGGCTGTTTTGGAAGATTTACTGAACAAAGGGGCTTCAGTCACATTTCAAAACTGCAGAGGTTTCTGAAGGGGAGATGTACTCTACTGGTGCATGCAGCTGTCAGCCTGGGTAAATTAGGTAACATGCTTCCCCTAGATAACAGAAAAGTGGCTGGGCACAATTGCCATTTCACAAAGAGTACTTAAAGTCAGATGAAATGCATTCTTAGTGCAAGCTTTAGACAGATTAATATATACCACAACACTTAGCACTGATTAAGTTTAGAAAAATATTATCTTGGGGTGGTTTATTTGTTTTGGGTTTTTTTTTTTAAGTTTTTGTTGCTTTGTTCAGGTTGGGTTTTTTTAAAATCTTTAAAGCCATGGTGGAAGATGCCAAAAACCACCCTGAAATAGCTGGGCTTGTCAAAGCTATTATGCTGTTGACAATTACTCATCTGATTATTTATATACGTTTTTTAGACAATGAAGAGGCAGGAAATGTTTATTTATATATATATTTTTTTAATTCTATGATCAAGAATGACTGAACATTATCGTCATTTAATCAACCCAATTACATAGTTTCCATTAAGTTAATGGCTGCCAAACAAGAGTGTACTTCAGTGACCCACCATGAGCAATGTCATCTGATGGGCGAGACAGATTTTAAGGTTAGACACAGTATATGTAAAAATAGAAAGTTTAAAAACCAAACTCATCACAGACATTTCCATAACCATCTCCCTTCTGAAATAAATAAGGCAGCAGATAACTTTTACTTTGTGGCACTTTTGAGGTATGCTATTAAGTCTGCTCTCTCAGACTTCTTCTTAATACCGGCAAAAATCATCTTTGTTCCTGGGATGTACTTCTTTGGATTTTCCAAATACTCCATCAGAGTATCCTCACCCCAGGTGATACCTACAGAGAAGAAAAAAAGATAGTTAATGACTTTAAAATAACAAACATTTATGTTCTTGTCCTCCATGTTATTTCACTTTTCGTCAGGCTTCAGAAAGTATCACCAAGAACTGAACATTTTTGTCCCCAGTGATTCAGAAGAGCAGCTGTAAGTTTACCTTTATTTTTGTTAGCATCCGTGTAAGAGAAGCCCTCAGCTTGCCCAGTCTTGCGTCCAAATATGCCATTCAGGTTGGGTCCAGTCTTATGCTTGCCTCCCTTTTCAACTGTATGGCACTGGGAACATTTCTGGACAAAGATCTTCTTGCCCTTCTCGATATCTCCCATTTTCAGCACTAGACCAAGAACACACACGGAGGTCAGTGTCGCAATTTCAAGGTCACCTATTCAACAGGAACCTTAAAAGCATCCTAATAGTCTATAAAATGTTATGCATGGCCCACCAGCCTAGTAATTCTCCAGCACACTTTCTATCCACAAGCTTTAGCTCCTAGGCATTAAGATTAGCGTTGATACATTCGACTATGTAAAAAGCACAAAGGTGATAAACATGCTTTAAGAGCACAAAAAGCTTTCCCCCGGCCAAAGTAACTGCCCCACGGCACTTAAACAGCATGGAGATAATTGCTGAAGTGTAAGTTAAACAGGACTTCCACATACAGCCAGTGTACCTATAACAGGGAAGTTTCCCAGTCATAAACAACCTTGGATAAAGGGTCAGGGCCATTTACACGTTTCTCCTGCTGAAAAAGCGCACCGGCACCCCTGCTCGGAAGGGGCCGGGGCCAGACACAAAGCCGCCCGGCTCCTCCCGCCTCGGGCCCGCATGCCCCCGAGCACCCGCCACCGGCGCCGCGATCTTCACGCGATACGGCGACAGCTCCCAAGGACACCTGCACCTCCCGGCCCGACTCAACCCCGCGGAGCCTGACCTTGAGGCGGGAAGTCAGCTCCCGGCCCCGGGGCCCCCTCCAAGCGAGCGGCGCAACCCTGGCACGGCACCCGGGCGGCGGCGGCCGCCTCACCCCACAAGGG
>JAOSLQ010028519.1:0-12949 GCA_025629905.1 Lorius lory | reverse complement strand
AGGATACAACTGGATTGGGATCAATGTTAGATGAAACCATGCATTATGTAGGAATTTCATGTGAAATAGGCTGTCTGAGCATAGCTTGTGGATATACACACAAGGCTCAATTCATCTGGGGAGGACTTTATTCTTATCATCCATCAGCCAAAGTGAAATTCTCACTGTAACTCCACTGTAGATTGTACTTAATATAAACTTCCTGAGTCAAATACCATTATTTCTGAAATAACTTGAAAAATCATTTGCATATTTCCCAGAATGTCACTTTGGGATATTGGTCAGACTTTTAACTTGTACAGAACTGAAAATTGCTCTCCTCCACATATGCACATATTTTCGCTATCCCCAAAGCTTTGTAGGTTTGGTAGAAAAATGAATTTTTGAAAGTAGCCCGAAACACAGTATTACCCTAAATAAAGAATTATCTCTGAAAACCGCCATTGACTATCAGCTATGTATGTAAAAACTGCATTGTTCACTGATATATCTATGTAATTTTCAAAAAATCATTGCTAAAACAAAATATTGTACTGCTTTAAATTACTTGTTTAATGTGTCTAAATATCCCTAATTATGGAATAAAGTGGAAATATTACTATGCAAATACAATAATTTGATCTTGGGTCAGAACAGATTTGTAGTATGCTTTGTGACAATAGGCTGAGACCAGTTTTTCTAATGGCAGAAACAGTCTGGGGCTGCATATCATGTTGAAGCACAAACACATCTCAGGAGTAATTGTACACAGACTCAGTAAAATGCCTAAAGTAGTGGACCAGATTTAAGTGCCATTTGAGTACTGCCATGGTGATAAAAATGTGCCAGAGGAGGCCTAAAAGCTGGTTGAAGTGATGCTGAAGTGAAAGGATATTAGGGTATGGTTTCTAATGAAGATGTGTAAAATAGCAGTTTTGGTGTGGGGCTGGATACTGGGTAATCCTCTGTCTTCCCTGAAGATATCCATCACACTGGAAATGTATGGCCGGTTTGAAGACAGTTTTCTTGTTCTAAGTATTTTTCCCCCCTAGTTACTGTAATGTGGCATAATAACACTACTGAAATAAGAGGAATATGCATTTCTGCTCTTCAATGATCTCTTGACCATTATAGTCTGTCTTTGTTCTCTCCCTTCCACAGTAAAGCGCTAAAAAAGTATAAATGCAGTATTAGGGGAAAATGAGAGGAATGCATCCCAAAACTCCTTATAACCTGTTTTGTCTAAACTGAGTCCTGTACAGACTTTTAGAGGACCCAATATAAGCCATTTTACATAGGCTTTATATTTCATTTTCTAAATAGTTCCACTAAATTAAAGAGCTGGCATCATCAATAAGCGCTGCAGGGTGAGGTTCAAAATTTCCCAGATGGTGTGAATGAAATTCTCCAACAGATCTATAGGGTTTTCATTACAGGTCCATGAAAGAAGCACTAAAATAACAAACCTAACAATATATAAATAAATCCAATATATAAAAATAGATATTATATATAATACAATATACAATACAAGCATATATAGAAGTGTAGATTTTAATATATATAAATAAGTATATAATTTTGTAGTGTGAAGACAAGTTAAAGCAATGTACATGTAAATACTACCTAGTTCCTCAAAGAGAATACAAGAACTAATTGCTTAAGCATCAGCCTACACTTCAATGAGAACACTGAATTAAGATTGCCATAGCTGCTTAAACTCTTCCTACAGATCTCAGGCATTGAATGTAACTTCCTCTAATACAGACTATCAACAAACCAATTCAATATGACACACTTGGACAATCTCTAGCACCCTATACATCCTGACAAGAATGTGTATTACACATAGTATTGTGAAAATATTTGCTTCATAGGAAAGAAACTTCCTTTGTTTACAAATACTGATATTTTTTAATTTCTGATTTTTCCTCAGGTGTTTATGGATTACTAAAAGTGAGTTAAGATTAATAAAAATGAAAATATGAGTGGAGCTGTGGTAAACACAACTTAGCTGCTGCAGTGATGGAAGATTTAGAAGACTTGGAATAAATAAATGGTATGTTGGAAGAACAGCAAGCTGTTTAGCTGCATGGTTCCCATTATGTTTTATTCCTCTCACTACATACGCTAGAATTCACTGAGCATTTGGGACTGCGTGTATTAGTGTCTTCCATAAAACTTGCTTCTTTTAGATTTCACTCTAGGATGAGGTTTAGTTCTTTCTCACAGGTCAGCAAAGTGTCTAAGTACACACTGATATTTTAAGAAAAATTGTATCTGAAGTAAATGGGACTCTGGTTGCTTGAGAATGAGCACATCTTGCCTTGTCAGAACAAGTGCTCTGCCTTTGGTGGGAAATGAGCCCTGATGCTCTCTTAGAATGTCCTTTGGGCAAATGGCATTGAGGTACACTGCGAAAAATGCTGTGATCCAACATGGTAAGAAAAAAGGAGGGAAGAGCCAGTAATTAGATAGTGATAGCTGTAGCTGAAGTGTGGTTCCTTTACACTCTGCTTCACACGTGGGCACAGCAGAAGCCAGACCCTCCTGTTGGAAATTTGAACCCTGACACTGTGCCCTGGCACTCTGAGATACTAGAGAAGCAGAGCACAGAGCCCTCAGTCACAGCTTACTATTTTCTCTTGCCTGTTCCAAGGTTTGAAATAAAACCCACTGAGATATCTCTTTGGCTGGGCACTGCTTGCAGTCCTGCTGGGATGTCCCTGCAGACTGGTCTCCTGCAAGACCTACAGGTCAAGGAAATCTTGAAATCCTCCTTTCCCAGAAGGTTTCTGCACAGGTTTAAGCAAGTGTGCTTAATCCTTTGCCATACTCTCACTGAAAGAATCAATCCCCAGATGGCAAAGGGGGCTCTCATGGTCTTTTCATGTCACTATGATGGCCTTAAAAAGACTGAATCAGTGGTAAGAATTGTGTTCACAATACCTGACTGAACCTTGCACTGAAAATATAGGTTCTTTTACTGTTTTCAAGGCTAGATTATCACTTACTGTTGTTAACATACTCTCTAGTGAGTGTTACTTCCTGACATTTTTCTTGACATAAATAAGCCAGATTTTTCTGCATATTCATCTAGATTTAGTTTTATGCATTTTTACTTAGAAAAGTCTGTCTCACCTTGAATCCAGTGCCCCCCTCTCTGATTTTGTGTCTGTGCATGCACATGTGAATAGACTTTTTGAATATATTTTGTGATTAATTAATCAGAAATGATAGGGTTGTCTAGCTGGGTGTCATTTACTTCTCAGAACCAAACCACTCCTTTGGAAGATAATTATAGTCTGCAGATGCCCAATTATGGAAAAATGTAATATTTTTCACATCAGCATCTCCCTTCATGGCACTGTCTGCAAACAGTCATGTTTGTGGTTTAGAGATTGCTTTCTGAGTGTCATATGATTTGATTACAGATAAGCTTTCTAAATTCTTTCAGCTAAATATGTTAAGGGAGAACCTTTGTAAAACTAGACGTGTTCAGATGAATACACAGTGAACCAATGCTACTTTGTTAGCACAATTAGATGAACCTCTAAACCATTTGAACTCCATTATTTTTAGAATTCTCCTTTAGCTAGACTATGGACAGAATCAAAGATAACTGAAGAACTTGTGAAGGCTAATTCTGCTGACTTTCAGATCATTCTGGAAAGACGAAATCAAGGTTTCTGATTTTTTTTTCAATATGGTCAGTTCTGTCTCTGGCTATAAGTTCAAATAGTAATATACAGAAAGCTGAGGGTAAAGCTTTCGTACTTCATTGGGTGTAATAGGACTATTATCTCAGGAACACTTTTAGAAGTGTAGAATGGATGGTCTGTCTCATCTTTCATTTATACCTTTAACTGCATGGCTGTGGGAAGTAAATTAAGCAAATTGAAGTTCTGATTTGGAAAATTCAGATTGGAAATGAGGTCCACAGATTGACTGTAAGGTATATAATCTATTATTGGCCCTTGATGGGAATGTGCACATGAACAGCAGGTGCACTGACGTCTGTTTCTCCTGGATACAGAAACAAAAAATAGAATGAGAAAGCCCAGAGCCAGTATAATCTCATTCATTCCAGAAGAGCTAAATCTTAGTTTTCCCATAAAGAAAATTAGATATTGTAGACTTCAAATTGCCAAATTCTTTAGCCAAGGAAAGCAGAGATCTATCCCTTATTGCTGGGACCACCTACTTGGTTCCTCCTCCCGACAAAGAATAAGAAAAAGAAAGGGCAGCCTTGTTGCAATAATTCTTGCATGTCTGAATTTTATTCTGCTTTCAGTGTCTTCATGATACAACTAAACTGCAATCAGATAACTCAGTCTAAAGTCACCCAAGCATCATATGTAAGTATCATTTGATACAGAGATGGCTTGCTGCAAGGAAGAGTGGATAACTTTAGCTAACATTATCTAATGTTGATGGTTTGCTGTGTCAGTGCTTACCTTTTCTTTGGAAATGCAACTTTAAGGACCTTTAAAATAACCCACTCAATGGTTGAAGGGAGGAGATCTGCTCACTGATGGATCTGGCAGAGTTTTCATTTATAAGTCATCTAACTTGTATTTGTGTAGAATGATTAAATATTATTGAGTTAGACGTGTGGTGGAGAAAAGGATGTGCATTCTGCACCAGTAGGTAACTGAAATACTGTTGTGATCTATTTAAATCAATCATGCCTGCTAATATTCCAGGGCACCAAGAAATATTTTTCGTTTCATCTTCAACTGATCTTACTGCTGTATCAACAGGGTTATTATTGAAAAACCCAGTTATTGTTGTTGGTACTTTATCACTGGTATTTCCCTTCATTAAAGCATAATTTCCACTCTGGACCACATTAAGAAAAAAACCCATGAAGAAATAGTGTTCTGGATTTCTCTTCTTTGCATGCCTGTTAAATCAAACTCAAATCACTTTGTGACCTGGGGCGTTACGGTGTCAATCTCTGTAATAGTGATCTAAAAAAATCCCACACTGGTCGTTCTAGAGAATGTAATTGATGAAGTGGAGAGAAAGGGAGGAAAAACCAGAAATAACGAAATAGCAACCAAAACTTGGAAGTGTTTTATTTTACAAAAACATTCCACCAAAAATCCCATGGCAACTATATCTTTCAGAAAATCTATATTTTGGGAAATTTCCACTGCAAAATGAAGCTTAGAGTGATTAACAATTGATTTTAATTACCCTTAAATCAGCCATGACAGAATTACCTTGGTGACATTTAAATTGCAGTAACCAGGTGCTGGAGTTAACACTCCCCTGAGATGACAAATGAGCATTTACACTGTCAGACGGTTCCCTGCCAGCCTACACTTGGCTCCCATTCAGACTTATTTTTTGGACAATCTTATTTTTTTTCCCTATCAGAGAATGTTAAAATTATGCAATACTGCAGTTGGAGGAAAAAATCTTTTTCTGTTGTTGAAAACTGTGTCTTGTTTAAATCCTGTCCCTGTCACTGGAGTTACGGACACAGGTCTGAAGTTCATTAACACAACACTATAGTTGACAGTTGATATCTGAGCTGAGATTAAAAGACAGCAGAAGGGGAAAAGGACTAACCAGCACAGCAGCTGCAGAATTACAAATGAAAGTGGTTTTATCACTTAAAATACATATGGTTTCCTGCCTATCTTATAATTTGCTTAATTCAGCAGTGACTGGGGCTGGGTATATTACATATGTGGTTGGTTCTTGGAAATCTGATTATTAGAATTACAATTGTCCAGCTGTGGGAACACCACAGCTTTTTCCACTGGATGGAGAGCACACTCACATGTGGCCCAGGAGCAGGGAGCTGATCACTAAATTAACATCACAAATAGTTTAAGAACAAATGGTATTTGCAATATACTTTCTTTTTTAAAAACTGTAGAGAGTAGAACAAAGCCAGAGTTTAATTTTTCTTAAAGTTTCTCTGGGTTTTCTTACTTCTTTCTTTACAAAGGATTATTTATTCCCTCTGAATGTTCTTTATTTTGTTGTTTTGTTTTTTTTTTGTAAAAGAACTTCTTCCCTTAAGGTGACCTTTGTACGTTTTGCATCTGCAATACAAGCTCATTAAACAATTAGAGAATATTGTTACTTGGAATTACAATGGCTTTAAGATTTGTTTATTTCAATTTATTTTGATTATTTTTCTTTCTTTAAATTAAACACCAATATGTCTTTTAATTTAAACTTAATGTCTTCAGTACAAGTGGTTCCTTTTTAGTTTTATCTTTTTATTTCACATCTTCCACCTTCTTTATTCTTTTGCTGTGTTAGCTTGGACTAAAATGAATCATCTTTATTTCCCTACCAGCGCCAGTTGCAATTTCTTTTCCCGTCAGTAGGAATGAAGTAGTGAGTGAGAACTGCAGGAATGCTGTCAGTTGTTTATCCTACGGCCAGCGCTATCTTAGAAGGCAGCTTCCCGAAGAAGCCGTGCTTACAGTAGCAAGGGAAGCCAGTGGTGACTCATGGCTCAGCACCCCACTTATCATACCTGCTGAAAGGCGGACCATCCATTCCCCACTGCCAGCTGGTGGGTAGAACTGCCCCTTTGCCTCGCAGAAGTTTTGTCTGGAGCCAGCACTAGCTGCCTTCCATTAACAGCGTGAAATAGCTGTCTGTCCTGGCTTGCTGATACTTCCAGAGATTGTGGGCTGGCAGAAATCCACTATAATCACATCTTTATTTAATCATTTTATCAAATCCAAGGGCTGCTCGCGGCAGTTCCAGGTAGAGCAGGAAGTTTGGGAGGTGATGGTGCCAGCTCTGCTGCTGTGTCCATGTCGTGGGGCTCTCCCAGACTTGCCACCCTGGCTGAGGGACCTGGGCAGAAACATGAGACATCTGGAGGGAGGACACTCAGTTCTGGATCCTGATTCTGCAGCTTAGGTCTGCAGGGAAGTGACTCTTTCCCGCTTAGAACACTCCTTTCCTAAGAAAGTTTTCCTTTAAGACTTTTCCTAAGTCTTAGAGCTTACTGTCACTGCTTTACTTTATCGAAGGAAATCTGACCCTAACATACTTTATTCAGAAATTCTTCAGGAATTGCAGTTTTGACCCAAAAGAGCCATTACCTTCCTCAGACCTTTCCTAGCTATCCAGCAAATAGTGAAAAAAACCCTAGTTAAAGCTTTTGAGGCTGAATCAAGCTCTTTTTTCCCCAAATATTCAATAGCATCAGTGGGGAGTGACCCAATGGGAACAATCAAAGGCAATATATGAAAGCTGCAAGAATAGAGGTACCAGTTCCCATTTGCACTGCATGTCTATTATATGCTCAACATGGCAAAGTAAATGAGTATAACTGAGAACTTGGAAGTATATGGGAAATAAAGGATTGAAATCTACAGTTGTACACTTTTCAAAATAAAAAGGGTACTTTAATTTCTTTTTATTTATTTGTTTTATATAGTGCAGTAAGTACAAGGGGGAATTTTCTAAAGGAAGTGCTGGAGATAAGTAGCAAAGAGGTATGCAAATACTGCAGCTATGAATATTGTATAGAGTTACAGGGTATTTATATAGTAAACAAGGAAAGACAACACAAAATTCAAATAATAAAAGCACCAGGAGTTTTAAAGTATATATTAACTTCAGGCTTTTGGATGTAGAGGAATTTTTAAATGATGAATTAGAGACAGAAGTTGGCATTTATATTATTTGTGTTTCTGGAAGTTTCCTCTGACCCAATAGCAAGATCCAGTGCAGCAGATCTTAGTACTCTGCATTTTGCACTTCCCATTTGCTATAGTTTTGCAGCTGTTTTTTTTCGGGACACTATTTTGCATATGTAACTATGATTTTATTTTTTTTCTTTAATGCAGCACACAATTTGCCTCTTGCAAAGCACTTTGGGAATCTTTTTGGGAAGCCAGCAGGAGGAATTTTAATGTGATTTAATATTTTTAATATTGTATGAAATTAGGAAGCAGCACAAACAGTGTTATTATGCATAACTTTATTTGAGTCTGCAGCTTTTCCTGTATGGTTTCATGCATATAAATGGAATACCCAGGGTCTGGCCATGTGTTAACATCTCACATTTCCTTTCCTGCCACAAATACTGCTTATTATAATAGTATGGACTGAAATATGTATTTTTATTGCTGTTCCAAATGAATAAGAAAGTAGAAACACACAAATATGGATTTGTTTCCCAATATTACCTGTCTGTTTTATACTCTGATAAAAGTTTTAGTTGACAGAATGCTGTATAAATGTAGCCTTGTACAATATGTTTACCCAATATTTAATGTGTGAAATTTAATAAAATAACAATTTAAACAGATAACGATTAGTCAAATACAAAACCTATTAGAAACATTCATGTAATTCAAAATAAAATTCTCAGCCATTATCAGATGTAGGAAAACCACATAAGTATCCATAAAAAACGTTTTCAAGCTCCAATAAGTTAGATATAATAGACCTTTTTTGTCAAACACAAAAATAAATATTATTGATTTTATGAATAAATACATTTTCTTAAATGATTTAGAAAGCTCTGTTTATTCATATACAGACAGTGTTTAGAATATGTAGTAGCCAGTATGTCTGCAGATATATTTATGTTGGACTGTTTAGATTGGCTTCACCTCTGTAATAATTTATAACAGTTTCAATGTAAACCTGCCATTGAGCAGGTCATAAAGGTCCTGCATTTTAACCATCATAATTTCAGATAAACCCACAAAACTATTCCTTGCAGGAAAGCTCTAGTTAATCCTTGCATATCTTTGCGATGGAATTTGTTTTTTTATTTAGGCAAATTTAAAGAGCAATAAAGGCTGCATTTTAAATGTGTTTGATACTCCAGTACTGGTGATAATTTAAAATATCTACATTTTGTTTTGTTTTACAGCAGTAACTCTTCATTGACACTTAGTAATACAAAAATTCTGTCCTTTAGTTAATTTCAAGTCTTGCTCAAAAAAGAAAGCTACTGTTAATTTTTAAATGTTTCATTGTACACTAGAAACACTAACATAACTATAGTAGTGTTTTTGCAAGCTAAATGAAAATAGATCAATGACATTTGTTTTTCACTTGATAGCAGTTTTTTAAAGGCATGGATTTTGGAAGTGTGAGAATTATTTATTTTATAAATTTGAAACCCCACTGTTTTCTCAGAATGAGCTTTTTCTACCAAAATTCTACCAATATGGTAAAGTTCAATAAAATGTTTTAAATACTAAACATTTTTTATATAGCCAAACATTTTTTTAAAAGCTGCTATATTTTATATTTCAAACAACCAATGAAAAAGAAAGGAATGCAAATACAAAAATTAATATGCTGTTTGGTTAGTTAGTTGGTTCGTTTTGTTTTCTTTCTTTAAGTTAAGGAAAGCTTCTATCTTCTTTGAGCATCTTCCTTGTACACCCCAACAATTCCTAAGGGATTTGCCTCATGCTCAAGCTTCAGATTATACCCAGGAAGTTCTGCAGTTCCATATTGACTAGTAGGAGAGCATGGGACCTAGAGGAGAACTCTCACTCTAAAATTATGTTATCTTCCATGAGAAATTCAATGAATCTCAAGCTTATTTTCTGTAAATACAGAAGGCTCCAGGTGGTTTTATCTTGCTAATTTTGTAAATAGCTCTGTCACCAGGGAGATCAAACATTATTGTTGAAACTATGCTTTCCTCAAAAGTGGGAAAATGGAGCCTCCATTCAGAGACATATATGTTTCTTTATATGTACATTGATCTATATAGCAATAATAGACTCTTATCCAACTAACATAGATGACGTTTCCTGTAAGACTTTTATTTTGCATCTGTATCTGAAGGATTATTTTGTATGACCAGATCTCAAAAAACTATGTAAATCTGTTAAGCACAGCTTTCTCTCCACTTTTTTATCTGATTAAATAATTTATCCTGTATTGCATTTCTAAGTATTTATGAATGTGAGAGTGGTGCACCAAACAAGTGCATTGTTGTTTTTTTTTTGTGATGCAGACAGTACCAGACAGAAGAAATTACAGGGATGGGCAATGCAACTTACTGCAGCCCTGCACAATATAGTGAATAGCAGTTACTGACAGCATTTGTATAGGCAATGGTTACTTGGCATGTCATGTTTTGAAATGTCATGCTTTGAAATGTCATACTTCTGGCCAGGGCAGAAACTGGGCAGTGGAAGGGTCCATTTCTGTCTGCCTCTGTATGTGTAACTGTATCTCCAGTGGTTACTGACTGACCAGATGTTCTTTGTTTAGTAAATCCAGGAGAAAACTGAAGACCTGAATGTTGCTTTGCATTGAGGCATTTAATAAGTTGTATTTTAAATATACCTTGAATAGCTCATCTTCTCCCCAGACCCTGACTCATTCTGCAAGCTAGCATGACCAGGAATTTAATTACTGAGTGCTCAGATTCTCCAGAATGGCACGGTCTTCCTTTTGCTTCTGGTTCAGCTTCTGTAGTTGTCTGCTTTCCAAGTGTGCAAAATAATTGCTATTTCTCTCCCATGCCCTCTTCCTCTGGTCACTGGAGACTGCCAGGTTTTGTAGTCACAGTTTGGCTTGCCTGACAACTTCCATATAACAACTTCTGGAATTAAGATAGTGGTGTTCCAGACTGCAGCTTGAGGGTGAGGATGGAGATGCATGGCTTGTTAATGAGGATTTTCCCTTCTTCACAAACAATTGGGTGATTTCTACCAGCTACCATAGGGGAAGTTTCCTTTTTTTTTTTTTTCCTGGTGGCACATTTTTATTAGCTTTGCTTATAGAAATACAGAAAAACACTGAAGGCTACACTGGCCTTACTCTATAAATATTTAAATATAAGCTGTGTGAACACATGACAGGTATAAACCAGACTCAAGTGGTCTCCAGGTTGGTGATGGCCTGTCTAAGCTAATCTAAGTATTAATGAATGTGGCACATGGTGCCTCTGAATTTATGTGTAGTCACAGCATGGTGAGCCTTTCATTAAACTGTTTTCCTAGTTACACTATAAAACAAACTCACATCTGGCATAACAGAAAGGCTTGGCAGGAATACTGTTATATTCACAGTACAGAAGACAATGACCAATACCTTGTTTAATTGTCTCACAGCATTAGCAAGGAAGCTGAATCATGTGCACTCTCTCCACCCGCATGTACACGAAGGGACAGACAGATTGACTCAGCCTGCTACACTTCATTGTCTTTTCCACAACTACTTTCAGCTGGCCTCTTACGGAGTTATTTAAACAGATTTTCTGATACATTGTTTGGTTTTTTTTTCTCTCATTCTTTTGTGTTTTTTTACAGTCTATTTCTCTCTGACTTTTGAATTTCTTCTGTGTGTAGCATTATGCTCCCTTTGCTGAGATCATATCAAATTCTCTGCTGTGTAAATTGGCATGGCTATGAAGCACTCAGAGGTTCTTTGCCAGCTTGTACTGAGAATCTATCCCTAAACAATTAGACTCAGCAGTAAGAAAAAACACTTAAATCAACACAAAATGTAGGAGAACTTTTGGGCCCAAATCACAGTGCCTTCACTTTCTTAAATTGGAGAAACTACCAGGAAACAAGAGCATAGAAAAGGAGCTTGGGGAGAGCTCAGGGCACAGTCAGTCTGTTCTCTCAGCAAACAGCAGAAGAAATAACAATAAAAATACTTTGCTGTCAGTTCCATCAGCAAGAAGTGAACAAGAATGAGCAAATCTTTTAGTACGTAAAAGTATTCTGAGCTTTTTCTCTAATTCTCACCTTGGTTGTAAATCCTATAACCCTGCAGACACTGCTTGACTGAAAGACAAACATAGATATGGACATTTTACCACAATCCCATAAAAAATGGTAAAAAAACCAAAACAACAACATTAATGTGCAGCTGGGACAACATTCTTGAAGGTAGTGAATCAGACAGAAGAAACCATGAAGCCGGTAGGTATGCTAATCCATTAAAAAGACGGTATGACATTGTCCAAATGTCCTGAGTTTGCAGGCTTGCAAAGCCAAAGCACAGGATATTGAGGACATGTTGTATGACAGCTTTGTTCTTCTGATCACCAATCAAATTCTGCTCATCTCACTCATGCAAATTTACCCCTTAACTTCAGCAGCTGTAATAGCATGGTTATTGTCAGCGAGCTTTGGCTTCAAGGCTAGCTAACTGGGTCTTCAGGAAAATAGACTTTTGTAGTCATGGAACAGGAAGCAGTTCTGTGCAAATATTTACCAGTGCTAGAAACTATGAATTTCACATTCACAATTACACTCACATCTGCCTAGCTAGGGTAGAATGAATCATGTCTTTTCCTAAGAGAATGGTTTATCCTATAAATATTTGTCGTAAAAGCAGCACACACTATGCAAGACAGTAAGGAAATAATTTCATCTCTTCGATTAGAAGTACTCTAATTGACTTCTGATCTTGACAGTACTATAAACACTAACAGAAACTCTCTTACCCACTTTACACTATGTCTGCTGTGTAATGTTTAAATAAAGCTGTAATTCAGAGAAATGCTTCTCCTTGTTGAAGTGTCAATAAAATTCTTGTTGTTTAAGGGAACTCCTGATAGAATGTCTTGTGCTTCATCTGTGAATATTTCTTCTTTCAAAAAAGAAAAAAGGAAAGGTCCTGGCTGTCTTTTAATTTTATCTCTTTCCTTCAATGTTCTGCACAAATCTAAATTGCACGTGGCTGAGTGCTGTGTGTGCATGTGTATGTGCACACTGAAGACCAAAACATCATACCACAGCCAGGTTTTCCTAAGGAATGTAAGCTAAGCTGTCCTTGAGCTTATCTTATTTCTACCTTTTGCTGTTGTTGATGGATTTTTTCCCTAATGGTTCCCAGTTATTCATTCCCAGTTTTGTGATCATCAATGTACAAAGAAGCCAGAATATATAGTTTCATTCTGGTTTCATGTTTATTTGGATTTCTTTTTCTTTAATGAGACAAAAACACACAGTCAAGACAAAGGTAGGAGTGACAATTATAATCTCTG
>JAOSLQ010028518.1:0-19494 GCA_025629905.1 Lorius lory | reverse complement strand
AAGATGTTAAACAAGACCGGTCCCAACACCGATCCCTGAGGGACACCACTCGTTACTGGTCTCCAGCTGGACATCGAACCGTTGACCACAACTCTTTGCGTGCGGCCATCCAGCCAGTAACATAGTGTTACTGTAAAGCAGTAATTCTGAGCTTTTAAGTGTAAAATAGGTGCCTGTTGGGATCGCCTTCGTTCATAATTACTGAATTCCAACAGGGAAGTTACTAGGTAGAGCAAGTTTTAATAAGGTGTAATTAGTAACTTTGAAAAACTGTTTCACATATTTAATATAACAAGGGAGTTTTACAAAAAATAAACATTAAGCATGTCACAGAGTTTATTTTGAAGGAACTATCATCAAAGTCTTGAATTTTATTTTTAAAGATGTAGAGGCATTAGTAAATGTCACTGACAAAATCAGAATTACTTCATCATCACCACCATGATGAGATCAGCATATCCTACAATTCCAATTAGGTAGCCTTCTCTTTTGCAGAGAATTAATAGTCAGAAAACTACCACTTCTGTGCTCAGCAGCCAATCTAACTTATACAATTATTCTTCTATGCATTTAGTATCCCACCTGACAGTTGCCAGAGAGATTATTGCCCCAAACTGAAATCTGTGAACCTGAGCCATATGGGATAACCTTGAAGTAAAACTCCCTTCCATTTACTTTACTGTTTGCCATTAGCCAACTTCCTGGAACAACCTCTACTGAACCCTTTGACAGTTATTAAAGTAAGGGTCGGTGTTGTGTTTAGGTTTTCTCTTGACTGAATGAAGAATCAACAGAGTATACTAATTCTTCATCTATAGTTAAAAATTCTGTCATCTCCATTATAGATAGATAGATAGATAGATAGATAGATAGATAGATAGATAGATAGATACATAGATATAAAAAGGCAAATTAATGATGTCTAAAGTGTTGCACTGGAACTTGAACCCTTTTCTGCCTCACAAGTGAACTGTGTTACACATTTTACTGGACCTCCAGTGAAATTAATCTTGGTAGAAGGTCCAGGTTGCAGAGATACACATAAACAAGAGTTTCATCGAATATAGTTAGGTCAAAATTCATTAGAACTGGATTAATTTCAAAATGCAGTTTGACTTCTTTGAAGCTTGTCATTTGCCTTCTACGAATAAATATCAGAAAAAGCTGAGATGTTCATTCCTTGTTTGAATTAGATTTCTTTCTAAAGAATGATATAAACTGTAGAAACCTCTATCCAGAATCACTCATGTTCCATATATTCCAAAAAATCTCTTCAGCAGAAGCCAAACTAGATAAATCAGAAAAATTTGCAATAAACTTCACATTAAGAAAAAATGAAATTATTTTCCACAGCATTAAAATTAATCCATATCTTTAACAATTAGAGAATGAAGCTTGAACTTTTCTGCTTTATTACTAGGTTCAGATACAGAAATCCCGTTTTTTTAATCTTGTTAAATGTAGACAGCAAAACCACTAACACGATTCAATGGACCATATGGAAACATTCATTTCTAATATTTTAATATTAGAATATGAAAACAACCATAACACCCCTTTT
Organism: Lorius lory; assembly: GCA_025629905.1. NCBI lineage: Eukaryota > Metazoa > Chordata > Aves > Psittaciformes > Psittaculidae > Lorius > Lorius lory. Next base: position 17,933 of record JAOSLQ010028518.1, on the reverse strand, counting down.
TTTTTCCTAATTAGTTTCCATGTATTTCTTTCTAATTTACCTCTTTGTTACTTCACTGAAACTCATGTTCTGACACTAAAAGGGTAGAACTATTTTTTTGCAAATTAGAGGAAATAAGTGGAAAGACTGGAGTGGAAGAAAAGGAGGTCTCAGAACACTTCTCTGTCCCAAGGGGAACATGACTGTCATCAACACTTTATGTTAACCTTCACTTTAGCTGACACCTCACAAATTTTGAGTCTAATCACCTTATTAAAGTGAAGAACAGGAGGATGAAAACTTAGAGTAAAGCTCATACCAGAACTTCCAAGGGCTGAGGAGCCTACCCTGGCAGCAGGGCTCACTGAGTGTGCCAGGGTGTGTCCACACCAGGTAGCTCAGTGTAACAAAAACAGATTTTAGAGGTCAGGGGGTAGGGTGAGAAAGGCTGTTGGTCTCTTCTGTTCTTCAGCCCTTTGACCTTGACCTAAGCCATCATATTCAAAATGTTAGGGCTTGGCTCGCTCTCATGATTAAAACAAGCTTCAGAAGGGAAAAGCATTTCAGCTTTCACCACTCTCTTCACAGCTCTTTCCCCAGAATATCTGCAGTATGAAACTGGAACATGAAATATTCCAGGATCAATGCAATACATTGATTCCTGGATCAATACAATTGTATTGTGTTGTACAATACATTAAATATTAACAGCATCATTGTCGATATCCAAGGTTCCTTTGACTCAAAACATAGCAGAGAGGGTATTATTTAATGGAGAAAAACAAAACCATAGAAGGAGGGAGCTTGAGACAGCAAAATAAACTATGGTATAAATGTAGAACCAAACACTCCAATGAAATGAAGGAAAAGGAAACAGAAGAGTCAAGTCCACTTGACCTTAGCAAAAATGTAAAAGCAGTAATTATCATAGAAGAATGATTTGGGTTGGAAGGGCTTTTAAAGATCATTTAGTTCCAACCTAACCTGTTCCAGTGCCTCACCACTCTCTTAATGAAGAATTTCTTCCTCATATCTAATCTAAATCTTCCCTCTTTCAATTGAAAGCCATTCCCCCTTGTCCTATCTGTACCTGCCCTCATAAAAAGTCCCTCTCCAGACTTCTTGTAGGCCCCATTTAGGTACTGGAAGGCTGCTTTGAAGTCTCCCTGGAGCCTTCTCATCTTGAGGCTGAACAACCCCAACTCTCTCAGCCTGTCTTCATTAAGAGAGGTGCTCCTGGCCTGTAACCTCCTGGTTGTCTGCTCATCCATCCCCAGGCAGAGCTCCATGCACTTAATCTGGTCATTGACATAGAGGGCAGCACCCCCTTCTCATGCTCCCTGCCTGTCCTTCCTGAAGGACCTGTATCCTTCCATTCCAACACTCCAGTTGTAGGAGCCATCCCACCCCATTTCTGTGATGCCTCCCCAAGATTTGGGCATCTCTCACTGGCACTGGCATCAGACTGGTAAGAGTGGGATGGATTAAGGTTCCCTCCTCCAGCAACTAGTTTAAAGTCCTCTTCACCAGGTTGGTAATTATGGATAAATCTTTGCATTAACATAAGCAAAACCCAGGTCAAAAACATATTCAAAGACAACGTGTCACGATACACTGATATTTATAAAGGTAAGAATCAACCTCCTGAATCACATTTCTTAAAACCAGTGTTCAAAGGAAATGAAGCAGTTGGAATCCAGAATCAAAGAAGATGTGTAAATCACATTTGATGAGTATCAGAGCAGAAATAAATGTAGAAAATATATCAGTAGGTACCTCAGTTTAGATGCTGGTAAGATTGTGGAATCATTTCAGTTTTGACTGCAAAGTTTTGCAATTGTTGAACAACTTCAAAATAGAAGAGTGTGTCATCAGCTTGAAAACAGCTGACAAAAAAAAATTACATACCATTGTTCTCCATCATCTTTACCTCAAACTGCATATTGATGTAGTGAATTCTTCATTTCTTTGAAGTCAACAACGCACCTATGGCAACTAGAGCGATTTACGCATGGAGGGGATGTTGAAAATGGACTTTTAACTGTCTTTCATCCATGATAGCATGGCTAGTTAAAAAAAGTGGATTGTAGTGGTGTCGTTTACTCCTTACCTCACTAAGAGAAATAACACTGTGTTGCCAGCAAATCCTCCTCATTTAGAGAACTAGATAGTTGGAGAGCAAAAGTTCTAAGCTCCTGTAGATTTAACAAATGAGTTTCTATTGTGTCACCTGGATATCTCACCAGATTACTACTAACTATATACCTAGGATATGGGCAATGTGTCCAATAGCAACAGTATCCAAGCCAAATCACTGTATGCAGATAAAGCTGCTAACTACACTCAAATGTGATAAAGAATTAAGAACTTCAGACTAGTGGTTCATTGTCCAGATCACCTTCCTACTTTCTGTGAAAAGTAGGTGTTTAGTAGGGGATCATGTAGATCTACAACTGATAGAAGAATACACTCATCACAGGCTCTTCACACAAAGATGCAGCTTGGTTTGGAGGAAATGTAAATATGATAGTTCACAGCTTTATTCCTAATCACTTTTTCCAGAGGCAGGGTAGAAACATGCAGGGGCAAGATGAAGGCACACACAGATCAATCATTCTGAGCCCCTGTGATTTTCCCAGAGAAGCTGCCCAAGACCAAGAAAAGGAGTTGTACTTGTTAAGTAATGCGTTGGTGTTACAAATTCAGATACACAGATTTTATCTCTGTTTGCACAGTTTTCTCTATTGCATTATGAACTTTAGTGGTAAACACAAATATCTGAATTGCAGTTAGGATTCAGTTGCAGAAAATTCTCTGTATAGATTGCCAGAAATGCAGACAAGTGTATCAGAGACACACCAGTACAACTGCTGTTGCCCCAGCTGCAGCTTTTCGTGCTCTTTAGTTAGCTGAGACACAGCCAAGCACTGGACCATGGCAGTTAAGCTCAAGAAAGAGAATGTAAGTGCTACAGTGGGGACGGAGAAAAAAAAGGAATGTTTTCCCTTTTCAAAAAATGCTGAAAGTCATTCAATAGTGTTGTACCTTGTGAAATGTCTTTTTGCTGTAGCAGAATGTAATATCAGCAAACAGTAGTTTTATCACATAGGAATATTTCACACATTTATCTGTTGCAGAACATCCTCAGAGACATGGATATCATGAGCCAGATTTAGGCAGGGAGAGCAGTTTTCATTACACTATCAAAAAAGGGGGAAGAAATGGGGTACACAAGATGGGGGAAACTAAGCATTAAGCTTTGCTAAAATGCCATCTTGATTTAAAAATCATGAAGACTATGCAAACAGTATTGAATCATTCTATTATTGTGTCTTCATTGCTTGGATATGATCCAAAAGTGCTATATTTTACCTGAAAAATTGAAAAACTGATTAAGTCAAAATGGATTTCCTGGTGGCTCATAAGTGCAGCCTTGTAAGCTTATCCATTACAGCCCTCACCATCGTTCTTGTCGACGGCTGCATCTGAAACATTGTAAAACCCATAGCATTCACTTTATTCACACCAAAAACGTTAGGAACATGACTTCATGTTTTTCAGTACAATATGAAGCAGGAAAATATTGTGGAATTTTTCCCATCTCAAAAGCAAATATTACTGTAAAGAAATTTATTAATCACGTAATTTCATCCTGTCATGTTTCTTTAGCCTGTGTTAGGTAACTCTGGTTATTAATTATTTTATCAATGTTACAGTAACACATGTAACTGAAATTTGTGGCTGGAAATTAATTTATTTGTCTGGAGTGTGCTAAACGCATTCCATGGCTTATCTTGTCAAGTTATTGTTAATTTTTTGTGGATATGGTTCACAGAAGGCTGTTTGTGAAATTGTGTAGGGGCATACATGATTATGAGATCTGCTTGGCTTTTCTCCTTCCAAGCTGAGACTCCATAGGCTTTAAAAATACAGGGTATTTCTCAATGACATTTACTTGGATTACTAACCTTCCCCAGGAAATGGAAGTAAACCCTTATCACAGTAAAATCTGCTTTAAGGAGAGAAATTGCTTAAAGGACTAAACCAGTTAGTATGAACACCCTGCTGGGAGGCTTACATTCCCTTTTCCAGTGACACTGGACCAGTTGTAGGCTACCTCATCTGATGTTTAGCAAATAACAGCACCTAACATGAAGCAGTCTTTTTTTTTTCAGAGCAAGATAACTACTTTAATATTTACCTCACTTGTAGTCTAAGATTTACAGCTACATCTACCTGTACGCTTCTGTGGTAGTATCAGCGTCCGATCTAGCTATTCCGTAGATAATCTGGGCATCTATTATATCCACTTCTAATTGCTATAATGACCACACCAGGGGCTGCACATTTAGGACAGTGTGTCTGTGAGTGATTACATTCTGTGTACCTGAGAGTATCTTCTCACTAAGGTAACCAGTCCTGACCATCCATCAGGAGCTATCATATTTATTTGTTCTAGTCTGCCTATGACTTTTACACAACTCCCTGCATTCTTAGTTCAATAATTTACAAATCTTTCTGCTTACACCCTTCTTTCTATTAACCTGTCTGAAGTCACTACCACACTATTGGCCTTGACAGTTGCTATTAAGATGTCTTTTTCACAAAGTTATTGGGTTTTTGGTTTGGTTTTGATTGGTTGTTTGATTTGGGGTTTCTTTTGTTGTGTTTTGGGGTTGTTTCTTGGTTAGTTTTGTTTTTTTGGTGTTTTTTTAATAAGAGCTAAGTGACTGCAGAGCAAAGTAGTCACTTCGGAGACGGAGGGTTGCGCTTTACTAGAAGGCTTCCAACACTTTTTTGCACTTTGCACTGAATTTGTTCTATAGCTAGTTGTCCAATCCACTTTGTGCCATGATGCTAGGCAAACTCATCAACACCTAATCGATGTACATTAACATGTACTGTAAAACTGCTCATACAATTCGATGGAGAATTTAAAAACAACAGTGCAGACTATGATGATTGATGGCAAGCCATCTTCCTACCTCAGTCAGTGGTGGTGGTAAGACTAAAAGGGCGCCACACACATTTCTTGTTTGACTGAAAGAAAAATATCTCTCATGAAAGGCACAGGTAATTGAAACTCATAAAATCCTCTGTTAAATGGGCTATATATCATACAAGTCTATGCAGACAATTTCTTTTTAGCCCATCTCCCTCTCTCTTCTGTTACATTCTTCTTCCCCTCCCCCTACCATATATAAGCATTTGGGTTTAGCATGTACTAAAAGTTAAATGCAAGGATTAAAATACATTCTAAATTCCTAATAGGATATCAATGTTTTTGACATGATTGAACACTATGGTTGCGCTCCACAGCTGAGGTGTCGTTCTTGGTACAGTATTTTTTAGTTCTGCTAGGTTTACATGAAAAATATTAAGGGAAATATGCTTTTTGAATGTATGAATGGTCATCTGGATAAATATCCTGTTTTGATAATGAAAAAAATCTTCAGCTACTCTTGCCAATTCATTATTATTATTTTTTAAAATTAGAAGTTTGTAGCTGTATAAAAAGTAAAGATTTATTGTTCTTATCTGTATAATTCAGGAACTCATATCTTTGTAAGTAAAATGTCCAAAGACATGTTTGATGAAATTTTAAACAATCCATTCAAAACAGAAGATTCTAAGAATTCCAAGTAACTTTGATTGTTTGCACTTATGCATTAGACAAAGACTTTGTCTTTGATATCAGATTCTGACCTAAAAAGTACCCAGGGAAAAGGCAAGCCATTTCAAATGTGAAAAGGGAAGAAGTGCATCCTACTAATTAAATTAAAAACAACCTGAGATTTATTTGTTAAAAGATAAAATTTATCACCTCATTAAAGGGTCTTTTGGGGAAACACCACCCAGATCTTTGTTTTACAGTAAATCTCATCCTCAGCTTTCTTGGTTTACTATCAAGCATGCTGGCACAGTTATCCCCAGTGATCTGAACACCAATCGCTTTTGATGTTGAAGATTGAAACTAATACACTGGGACTTCTGGATATACAAAACCAATCCATTGCATGGGCCATATTTGCCATGTGCAGTCAGGGTGAATAACTAGACTGTTGTATGCCAAAAGAGCTTCTACATGATAAAATAGCTGCCTTTAGTCATGTTATCTGAAGGGAAAGACAGGAAAAAGGTATCAACAACTATGAGTAAAATGTGCATATAATCAGTGGTCATCTGGCCACTGCAGAATGGTCAGATGGCAATTCAGACCTTGCTGAATCCCCTTTAGTACCAGTAGCCACCTAAAGTACACAGACCATCTTGTGCCAGGAAGGGAGAGTTGTCTGTGTATCCAAAATGCTTGAAGTAGGAATCCTCACTACAGTCGTATGTCTTTCTAAAGTCCAAAGTATAGTCATGAAGTCTTTGATTACAGTTCACAAATGATAGCACAATACTTTTCCCCTCTTGTACTTACAGGGCTTTTTTTGGAAGTGTAAACTAGTTGAGTTATTCAGCTCCTTTAGTTGTCTGATTGCACAGCTGATTACAGATTTAAACAATCAGCAGACGTGAGCTTTACAGATGCAGTTAATCACACAACACACACAAAAATATCATTCTGTGTCATAAAAGTTAAAAACTTGTAAGCCAGAATGCAAACAGAGATGTGAAATATTGGGAAAATATTAGTGGTGCATTTGGATTTTTAACAGGAAATTTGCTTTAATGTTATTATATAATATTTTAAATAAACAGTTTGCAATTAGGTTTTTTTATAAGTCTGTTGCTATCAGGAATATTGTAACTATAACTGCAGAACTTAATGACCATTGAAAGGAAAATGTCAAATTTACCCAAATGCTGTTTTTTACCCATATTCCAAATAATTTCATTTTTTAATTGTAGCTGTACATTTTACAAAGGCAAACTTGTGATTAAGATTAAAAACTAATAAAAAACAAAGTAAAACCTGTAATAGCAAACAAAAAATGGCTCTTAAATCTAGAATACAAGTAAATCCCTAACTGTCCATTCTCTGTACAAAGAGAAGAGACAGTTCTTTTATCTTGTTTTTCTTTATACTTCTTTCTCTTTTATCCCTTCAAACATGGAGCTTAATCACCCAGGATTACTATATGTACTCCCTCTGATCAACACCATAAAAAGTTAGCATCTCAGAATAATAAAAAGTACAGAAGACTGATAAATAATAAGGAAATCATTTTGCCTGTGTAAAGCCAGGTTATCTGAAAGCAATGCAGTTGAGCTGTCTTTCCATACGGGATAAGAGCATCTAGGTGGTCAGGGTGGATGCAGAAGGGTTAAGATACTCATTGAGTGAACTTTGTTTAGACTGTTGATTCAGCTTATTTTTTCAGTTTTGTTCCAGTGCAAATATGACCAACCACAACGTAAAAGTAAAGAAATAGTGAAGTGAGCTCAATGCAATTGCAACCCTTCAGCTGCTTAGTGAAATTAATGTTCCTGTGCCTTTCTCTGCTATGTGTTGGCTGTGGTCTAATGTGACTGTGGAGCTTCAGGAGACCTCCTGGGAATGCTCATGTCCATGCCTGTTACAGCAAAACTGCACTGTCCTAAATTGTCCTAATAGCTTCCAGGCTAGCAAATCAGCAAAGAAAATATGTGACTAATTTTCTGTTTGGGGCATGGCTTCTTTGTGTTTGAACATGGAGTAAAATAAAGTATAACGAATCCACAATGACTATAATTGGACAAAGTAAAAGGTTTCCTTTGGTATTTCTGGTCTCTTTTGGGAAACTTCCAGATAATATAGTCTCATCATAGTCAATGATAAAATTTCCATTGCAAAAGTTACTCTGAAGGATGTTAAGCTCTTTCTCCCTCTCACTTGGGTGTCTATGTAATTTGCATCAAAGAATTATAACAGAAGTGTCAGAGGATTTCTCTACACTGTCAAGGTTGATTTTCAAAAGTATTGAAACATGGACGACATTCAGGAAACATCTGGAAGAAAAATGAATGTTGTTCTAATATTTTAAAAAGTCTGCATAGAATAACCTATTTAGTTATAAGCTTGTCATCATAAAATCAGTCTGAGGAAAAAAGATGAAACATCTGATATGGGACTCAGTTTATAAAGAATTGAAAGAGAGTAATTTAATGCAAATCAACACAGGTTTCTGGAAAATAGGTCTTGTTAATTAGCTTGGGGGCTTTTCTGACATATACAAATTTGACTTGTGAAGGTACTGTTGCTGTAATATTCTTGGGTTTCTACTCTGACCCGATATGGCACAGTATCCTGATAAGTAATGTGAAAAAATAAAGAGGTCTGTACACTGTACATAAAATCTATTAAAAGTTACCTAAAAAATAGCTCACTGTAATTATAAGGAGGACTCATTAAGTGGCGATGGAGGTTGATTCACAGAGATCAGTTTTTGGCTCTAAGCTATTTAACAAGGTTATTAATGTCTGGGGGGGAAATAATTGTTGTAACAGGCTTTAAATGATGCAAAAATTACAGAAAGAGAGAACAAGCACATGGAGGCAGAAGAATGACTGGATACCAGTGAAGAAAAATCTTCACAGGTTACCAACTGCGTCTCATAAATAGCAAAGTGTTTACGAATGCAGTTCCATTCCCACAGTATGGACAACTCTGTCCCGGTAACACTTGGGATCACACTGGATGTGTCCACTGAAAATGAATCTCCAGTGCAGAAACAGAGGCATCAGTTAGGAGGTGCCAAATCTTGCAGTAGGGAGTCATCTACAGCTTCATGCCCCAGGTCCAACCAGATGTCAAGCTGAGCATGTATTCCCAGCAGGCATTTTTCAGTACAGATAGTTCAGTAAATTGCCAGCCACACAGGTAACACAGGCAGAAACAAAGAGCACTCACACAATCACAGGCAGCACCCAGTGACTCATCTTGTCCCCTCTTCTGCCCAAGCAGGGTGAAGGTTGAGTATACATATATACTGAGAGTATATATGTACACATGTGCAATGTGGCTCCCTCCAGCAGCTGGGCCCTGATAGCCAGCATGTCTAGAAGAGTTTTTGTCACACAATCAAACAATATCTGCACTCTGGGACCCGCCAACACATTAATTTTCAAGCAAGAAGTGGGAACACACCATCCACCCTACATATGGCCCTGTTTCAAGCAAAGGCATCCTGGCCCCTCAGGCTGAAAAGCACTTGCCATGCTGGCTCCCCATGTCTGGAAGGGCAGGAGGAGCTTGAGGGGCTTGCTGGTGCACCCCTGCCTCACACGAGAGACAGAGATGCTGTGAAAAGAAAGGCTGAAGCCAGCTTTGTGCACATACCTGGAGACACATCTGACAGGAGCAGAGAGTAGCCTCTGAGTTTGGAACTGGTGCCATTGCTAAGAGAAAGGCAGCTTTTAGAAGCTCTTCAGTTTAGCAGGTTTTTTGTAAGCTAGAAGTCTTAAATCTGAAGCTAGATAAGTTAGGATTACAAAGTAGGCATATTTGGGACAGGATGTTGTTGCTAGGACAACTTATCAGTCTTGTGTTAAATTCACTATTTCTCAAAATGTTGAAAACAGAAAAGGGTGAGGTGCTAAACGCCTTCTTTGCCTCTGTCTTTAATAGTAAGACCAGTTGTTCTCATGATACCCAGACCCATGAGGTGGAAGACAGGGACAGGGAGTAGAGTGAACCCCCCCATCGTCCAAGGGGAAATGCTCAGTGGCCTGCTATACATGCACAAGTCTATGGAGCTAGATAGGGTCCAGCCAAGGGTACTGAGGAAGCTGGTGGAAGCAGTTGCCAAGCCATTTTACATCATTTGTCAGCAGTCCTGGCTAATGGGAGAGGTCCCAGTAGAGTGGAAATTAGCAAATGTGGTGCCCACCTACAAGAAGGGCCAGAAAGAGGACCCAGGGAAATATAGCTGGCAGCCAGTCACAATTGGTGTTCCCCAGGGCTCAGTATATGGGCCAGTCCTGTTTAATATCTTTATCAGTGATATGGGCAAGGGGATTGACTACACCCTCAAGAAGTCGGCAGATGACACCAGGATTGATCTGATTGAAGGTAGGAAGGCTCTGCAGAGGGATCTGGACAGGCTAGATCAATGTGCTAAGGCCAATGGTATGAGGTTCAACAAGGCTCAGTGCCAGGCCCTGCATTTGGGCCACAACCACCCCACACAATGCTACAGGCTTGGGGAAGAGTGGCTGGAAAGCTGCTCTGTGGACAAGGACCTGGGGGTCCTGATTGCTGGCCAGCTGAACACGGGCCAGAGTGTGCCCAGGTAGCCAAGAAGGCCAGTGGCATCATAGCCTATATCAAAAATAGTGTAGCCAGCGGGGCCAGGGCATTGATCATCATCCTCCTGTGCTGGACACTGGTGGGGCTACACCTGGAATACTGTGTTTAATTCTGGGTGTCTCACTACAAGAGGAACATTGAGGTGTCCAAAGAAAGACAACAAAGCTGGTGAAGGCTCTGGAGCACAAGTCTGTTGAGGAACAGCTGAGGGAACTGGGGTTGGTACACCTGGAGAAAAGGAGGTTCAGGGAGGACCTTATCAATCTCTACAACTACCTGAAAGGAGGTTGCAGTAATGTGGAGGTCGGTCTCTTCTCAGAAGTTAGAAGCAATAGGACAAGAAGTAACAGCATCATTCTGCACCAGAAATTTAGATTGAATATTAGGAAAAATAGGGTTGTCAAGCACTGGAACAGTCTGACCAGGGAAATGGTTGAGTCACCATTCCTGGAGGTGTTTAAAAGAAGCGTCGATGTGGTGCTTACAGACGTGGTTTAGTGGTGGAGCTGGCAATGTTAGGTTTATGGTTGCACTCTATGATCTCAAATGATCTACAATCCAACCTATATTGTTCTATGATTCTATGTATATATGTGTACATTATGTACATGTATGTGTCCTTAATATACCCATATTTTCCATACAGCTTTTTTATGTAAGAATGAAAAAACAATTATTTAAGATTCCAAAGTAAACATTTCCTTCCGCCTAGCTTTGAGTACTAAAGACATTGACCTGAAAGAGAAAAGACTCTGAAATATCCTGCTAAAAGATTTTTCTCTTATTTTTGATAAAATAAAAAGTATAATTTCTGCCATCATCAGTAGAAAAAAAAGTAACCTTTTCTACTGGATCTTCTAAATTCTAGTTTTTCAGATGCTTGAATTTGCAGTTTGAATATTCATACATCCAAAACAGATACTGTTTCTTCACTGTTGGCAGATCCCTAAGTTGAGAGATATGAAGCTGTGTGTTGGGAATGATACAAGTTACTCTGCACAGGCATGAGAATTCAGGCTGTATGTTTGCTTGGTAGGAACTTTATTAACATGCTGCTCTGGGTTTACTTCATTCTCCATGCTATACAGAAAATGACCACAGACTACTGTCAAATACCTCTCTTTAAGATCTTTATCACAGTGTTAATTTGGCAGCAAATCTTCTTACCTTTGCCTCTTGTTCATTATTCCGTTTCCCTACAAACATTATATTCCTTATGCGCTCTTAGAGCATTCTAGTGACACCACCACTAGATTCACCCTTGCTGCTGCTAATAGATATAGAACCTGATACCTCTTATTCAACTAAACCTTCAGTTAAATCTCTATTACTTAGACAGTGCTTCAGTGATTAAAATAATTTTATCAGACTCTCATGTTGTATTTCCTATGTAAACATGCACCCCTTTAGTGGAATACTGTTAATTCTTTAAAAGTGAAAAAAAACCCAGTAAAGAAGATCAGCGTTATCATTTAAAGATATAGCAGCTGGTAGAGCTATCATAATTTTGTACTCTTTAAGACGTATGAAAGTTAGCATCCTAAATTTTGATTTTATCTAGACAATTATACAAATACTTTATGAAAGAAAAAATGCAGATCTGCAGTCAAATATACTTTAGCATAATTATATGAGTATCCTGCCCATTAAGGATTTAATTCTTCAATGTTTCCTTAAAAAAGAGACTATGGCCAAATTTGGTTGAAGCCATACATATTGCAAAAAGAAAAAAAAAAAACAAAAACTTTTTAATAATGTAAAGAAGATAAAATTTTTCTTCTTTTCTTTTTTCTTGAGGTTTTCTTAAGATAAAAATCTCCTTTCAGAATTTACAGCAAAAACTTAACTAAAGCATGAAAACGTTAAAAAGTCTTTTGACTAGAAAGCTAAAAGAAACCAGTTTTTTCAATATGCCCAAGCTTAGGGAACTAAAAACCATAAATCTAAACTAAATTACAAGAGTATATTAGAGTTGGAAAAGATCAGGAGAAATATATTCTTCAGTGCATAAAAGGGGTGACTTTTGTTGGTAGTTCTTGCTGGCAGAATGTCTTGTTAGTGAGACAAATCAGGATATATGCTTTTGTATACATGTCACTTACCTTTAATGATAGTCTTTCAGTTTTCATGGTCTTTTTTCATTTCACCACATGTCTGGAGCTCCATACACTTGTCCATAATATTTTATATCCAGACTTTGTTCATTTTATGCATTTGTGAAGATGGTAGTTACGGATCAACTAACCATTGCTTGAGAAGCCAAGAACACTTCTCAACACTCAGTTAATTCTTTCTGACCTGAAAATTACTGCATCCAATTCACTTAATCTTATGTGTGCTAAAGGTTCTGTACCTACAAATTTCCAGGCACTCCTTGGGCCTTTTTTTGCTGGGGTACTCTGTGGATGAGGAAGTATGGATTTCTCTGAGGTTGGAACACTCCATTCCTAGGGGAGGCATTTTTATGGTACACCTTTGGAAGTTTCACCCTTCCATAAAGACAGATGTTCTCCCTTTCACGTTTTAGAGAAAGCAACTCATCTCCATCCTTCTCTTTACTTTGAAGGAACAATGACTAAAGAGGGCAGTGGAAGCTGAAATTATAATACACCCACTCATGCATCCACTTGCAACTGAGCTGCTCTGTCTTGGCCTACATTATCTGTGCATAAGATCTGCAACTTTTTCATTAAGTAATTAATAGTGATATTGTAACTAAGCTGACAAAAATATATGTATTCAATTTTTAAGCAATGAAAAAAATTGAAAGAAATGAGCCAACACACTTTGGAAGTTCACAGCAATACTGTCATTGTGCTTCTTAGCATCGGGGCTCATTTTGCTCTGCAAAATGTGTACAAGAAGCTCATTACATTGTTGGGAATGAGACAAAACACTCTGAAGTGTTGATATAATCTGAGTACGCCATACAGGATGTACAAACTTTGAATTTAAACAATGTGTATTGGGGGAGTCAGGACACACTTTTAAATAAGGCTTATAAAGTATTCATCAGATCACTTTTGTACACTGAGCTGATTCATATGCATTACACATTTGTTCTCCCTTCTACATCTCTTGATCCTTCCATATGCAAGTCATGTAAGCTTAGTCTCTCGAGTTCAGTTAGAATCAGTGGACAAATGTGGAGATGATAAGAAGGCTGCAAAATATGTTTTCGTGTTTGCCTGTGATTTCAGTACAGGCCTGGGAATCTGCAAGTTCAAAAATATAATTGTTTACAAACTTCATACATCCCCTGTGGCACTACGGTGATTTACAGTAGATGAGGATAATGTTCTTGTGAGTCTGCCTCACAAAGAGCAGTGTAGACAAACTGAAAGGACTAAAAGAGTACAAATTACACATATTTTAAATATAGTATTTGTTTTATGACCATGAAGTTAAAAAAAAATACAAACAGAAGTATATGTATTTTTTCTGACATGTTTTTTGTTTCCCTGCTCATCTCCTCCTCCTATTTTCACACCTTCTCTGGAAAATGATTTGCAGACTTCACAACAAATAAGAGATAAACCTGAGGATGGTTCCTTCCACTCTTTTTCAGAAACCTTCTTTCTTTGACAGAGAATTTAAGGAATCAAGGTAATTGCCTCCACTCAAGAGATTCTAATCCAATTTAAGAAGAAAAATTGAGTGAAGCGTGGGAGTTAAAAGTGGAACAAAAGGGTTCTCTCACCTATTGTGAGCGGGACTGAAATAAAAAAAAAATAGTAAGTTATGCTTACTGTGGTTTTGCTGATTTAATTATCAAAAAACCACCATTTTCTAATTCTAGTCTATAGCTACAATTTTAATGTGAGGTTTTATACATAATTATATCTCTAAACAGAAAAGCAAAAATGCTAATTAAGGTAGCTACACATAGTTATAAACGCAGATGTATTTCCAATATATTGGAATGTATATATATATGTGCATGTATCAAGGAAGCAAAACTATCACTGTCCTAAGTGCAAGAGTTATTACAGTTATGACAACTGATAGCAATCATGCATACATTTCAGTTCAAGGAAAATACAGGGAGATGCAACTAAATGAAATATTACTTGCATATTACTTGCATACAAAGCAAATGCATAAAAGTACTAAAAACTTCACTGTTATTACAAAAATCATGAAAGAAAATTCTCAATGGAGACATATAACACACTGTCTAAAAAGCAATATATAGGCATGCACTGAGTATTAACATCTCAGTCTGAGAATCAGGGAAGAATTATGTAAGAATAGATAAGTACATATTTTATTAAAGAGTAAGAAACCCAACAGCTTTTGCATTAACCCACAGGTCATAAAATAAGTGTGAATCTAGTAACAGTTGTCCTCACTGGGATTGAGAAGAAAACAAAGCAAAACCAAACCCACCTGTAAATGAGTCAAAAGTAGCTCTTGTTCACTGTACACCTGTGAAAAGAGCTCTATTAGACGAAATAGATTACATGTTACCAAGAGTATATCTTCCTGATCTGAAGACATAAGGGATGTTTCAGTTCTGCTTGTGGGCTTGTATGGATGATAAAAAGAGCATAGGCATGACTCATTCTGACAAAGAGAACCTATTCCCAGAATAAATGTGCAGACCCTAAAATTATCAAGACAAACAAACAAAGCATGCAAAAGAGAAAAAGGAGAAAACATCTTACATAAATGAAGGACGTGAAAGAACAGATACTCATCTGAGATATCAGTTAAATATAAAATAATGCATTGGTATGCAAGCAGGGAAAAGTAATCATTCAGCGCTTAATGTCTTATGCCATTAATATCATGTATGCATAAGTTGTCTCTTACAATATCACTTCTAAAAATATCATTTTCATCTTCCACAATTTACAAAAAGAAGTGCACTTCAAAACCATTAGCCACATCTCATTTCTATAATAGATTCTCGTTGATATAAACCACTGTGACTTCATCTGTGCCAATGGAGCTTTTTCATATTAATTTAAGCTCTTCATCTTTTCCTTAGCTGTTCTGCGCAATGTGGAATTTTGTGCGATTAACAAAGTAATTGAACATAAAATGGTTTTAGTATTCATTAAAGTCCAAATAATACTCAAAACAAATAAACTTCCATAATCACATATAACACGTCTCTTGTACAGTTGTATGATCACCCGTGTAAAAGGTCCTCCCTCATTTCTTTTTCTAGAATAACTCCCTTCAGACAATGTATTACAATATCTATTTTTCATCTAACAACATCCCTCAGTTCTCAGACTGGCCAGAGGATCACTAGTTGGGAGCAAAATTCATCTATCAAAGACATAATGTAGTATTTATGTCTCATAAATCCTTGATTAGTTTAGAAGACCAAAAATCCTGTAGGGACTGTAACAAATTCAAAAGCTGTTCCTAAATGATAGAGTAGATATTTGAGTTTCTGACTTGCTTTGCTGCTAGGTAATACAAAAAACACAGGCAGACAGTAGTTTGCTATGTGGAGCATATATCGGCCTACTCAGTGTGAGGCCTAGCATGCACTTAGACTTTACACCTCTAGTTTGCAAAATGTAATATACTAGATGTCAGTGGGTGCAAAGCGGCATAATTACTGCCAAATCAGCACCTATAGAATCTAGTTGGTTGCTGCCATAGGTTTGTTTTTGAGAACTAAGTTCTTAAAAATCACTGAAAAATAGTGATTTTTCTTTAAGATTACAGGAGATTTTCTTCTGTTGTTCTTTGGCAGCGTCTAAGAACATTTTAAAATGGCTCTGACAGTAAGAAAGAATAGAAAATATAGATAGGAAGAGACAACATTCTCACTGATCACAGCTTATACTTTTTGCTTCTTCTTTTTCTGCATTGATAATGATGCTGATTTCTACTTTTTGGAGGCAACTAGCATTTAGCAGCTCATTGGAAGAAGGCCAAGGAATATTTCAGTTTAATTTATTGTTTCTGATTTGGCTCTCACATTAGGAGAGCAGTACTAAGTGAAAATGTTAATTAGGCTCCTAATGCCCACTTAACATAGCAGTCCTCACTTTCAAAGAACAGTTCTTGACGTGCTACAGCGAGCTGCACTACCTCACAGCAGTACCATTCCCCTGAGATTTACGGCAGCAAAACTGTGTTAGAAGATGGCTAAAAATATGTTACTCTCCTAATATTAGTTTTCCATGTAAGAGGTTGCTATAGTTGCCATAGAAATGTTATGTAATTGCATATTGATAGGGGGTGGCTTATGTGAAGAAGTCAACATTATGAAGTATTCAGAGGTCCTTTGGCAGACTTAAAGGAGTTTTTCAAGTGTGGTATGGAACCGCTTGGAAGAGAATAGAAATAGCTAGGTTTCAAATTTTTGCTACTGCACAGGTATACGTAATTCGCAATCTCCTTATCATAATGCATAATCATCTTCTCTTCTGAAAAAGAAACAAGCACCTGCCTATACTTACACCCTGTTTTCACAGGCAACCTTGGGAATGCTGTTATGTTCATATTATGGTGACTACACTGTACCTTTTTTGTCATGTAATTCATGCAGTCAAGCTGCCCTGGTTATTTTTCTCAAAAGCCGTGAATGCGTAAATATGACTGATCTAACAGATTCCAGAGTGCACTATTTGTGCATATTTGGTGCATATTTGGGATATGAATGCATTTTAAACAAAATTCCATGAAGACAGGGTCAAACAGTAAATGCTTGCTGGATAGCATAGAGAAGAGTCCCAAGATTCAATTACTGGAATAGAATTCCACAAATATGGACCCAGCCTCGGATCCTGCTGTGAACCACCTTTCATCTAATCTGAGTACTGAAAATCTGTGATTGCTGAATTCTGTGATACTGGAAATATGCATTTACAGATGGACATGGATGTATCTCTGCTTCTCCAACAGAAAATATGGAAATCTGTGCCAAAAGAAAGGGTCAATCCCAGACCACCAAAGATGAGAAAAGTTATTAGATTTGTGTCTCATTTTCCTAGCGACTATAATGATGCATATAAAAAGCCCCAAACTGGCTTCTGTGGCCCTGGCACAGCAGAGTTTACATCTATGTGACAAAAATCTCATCTTCCCACAGGTTCTGCTGTTTGCACATTGGGAAGCATGTCTGGTTTGTGTTATCTCTTGAACAGGGTTTAGGCAGTTATTTGGCACAAGCCACAGCCATGTCCCAAAGCTGGCTAATCTCTGGATAGCAAAGATACTCTCACGCCTGTATTTCAGATTCTTCCTCAGACAGATATAATTTACCAGGACAGATGTAACTAATAATGAATTCTAATAACAGTGTCCCTAATACAGTAAGGGTCTGGACTTCTCAAGAAAGCAAAACGTAAGAACAGCAGGATTTTGTGTGCGTGAGGGATTAGACCTTTACGTCTCGGCTCTTCATATCGGAGCAGATGCTGACATGCTGGGCTGACTGCAGCTCAGTATTGCCAACATCAGCTCCACCTGTTGAACCCTCTCAGTGGATCCTGCCTTTAAGCCAGGGAACAGGCTAGATGACACCCAAATATAGAATCATAGAATAGTTAGGGTTGGAAAGGACCTCAAGATAGAATCATAGAATAGTTAGAGTTGGAAAGGACCTTAAGATCATCAAGTTACAATCCCCCTGCCATGGGCAGGGACAGCTCACACTAAACCATATCACCCAAGGCTTCGTCCAACCTGGCCTTGAACACTGCCAGGGATGGAGCATTCACAACTTCCCTGGGCAACCCATTCCAGT
>JAOSLQ010028517.1:0-75966 GCA_025629905.1 Lorius lory | reverse complement strand
GACAAGTATCCAATCATGATATGCCAAATTGCTGTAGGTGTGTGTAAGCAATAGTATATAAGGAGTTAATGCTTTGCGATAAATGGCTTTTTGTCTGATCATATTGATCTCTGACTGAGTCTGTTCCGTGGCAAAGGACTAAGCCCTGCTTCATTCTGTGTATGATAAAAACCTAACCCTTGGGGAACTCCCAGCTGGAGCTCGCAGAGGCACCGGTGGCTTCCCTGGCCAACATGGGTGCAGGACAGCCATGGAACGGGAGTGCATGAAAGTGCGAAACCCTGCAGTTCCCTGTGAGGCTGGGGAGCCCAGCTGTAGTGGAGCAGGATGGGCCTCTGCTTCCCATGAGCAAATAGGCAAATGTGTTGTGCTGGTTGTGGAGAGGGTGCAGGGATGTTTGGGGGGGGTGGGTAGCAGTGGGGGGTGCCTCTGCAAACACATGTAACTCTGTTTTAACCAATTAGTTGACTTTAAGGACAGCATCCCAACAGCCTGGCTGGAGCCTACTGCCTTACATTAGGCACCTCTGCCCCCCAGGCTTTGTAAGGTGCCTGAGCTGCAGCAATGGGGTGGAAATGGTACCCACCTGCCGACCCACTGCACTGTTATGCAGATTCATGGCCTTGAGCGCTTGTTTCCCCAGCTTGCTGGATTTTAAGGGACTGTCAGCAAAAGCAGAGCCGAGCTGGAGGCCATAGCTCAGGTTGTCCCCACAGCCACCCCATCTGAAGTCTGGCCCAGGGACCTCTGAGGGGACGGAGCCACAGGAGCAGAGAGGGAGCTCTCCCGAGGCACAGGCCTGGGCGATGGAGTGTGTGATGGTGGCAGCGGCCAGCGCATAGACAAAGGCGGATTCCCGGGTTCCTGGGAAGAAGAGGGGGAGATGTCCTTCCTCCCTGCCCAGCCAACACTCCTCGCAAGGCAAATGAGGCTGGTTTTTTTCTTACAACAGGATATACCCAAGTCCCAGTGTTTTTAATCTGTGATACCCATTATATTACATATTCTATTGTATTATATCCCCTGATCTTCCCCCCCCCCTTTTTTTTAAGGCTTCAGCAGCTTTTAGTTTGAAATGGAAGTTACTGCCTGTCAGATGATTTAAGTTGCACAAGATTAGCACCAGTGTATGGCAGTAAGTTTTCTCCAAAACATGTATCTAAGGCAAAACTGACATCTATCAGTTGAACAGCACTGCTGTCTGCCTGGACAGCTACATGGGGCAGAAATTGGGAGTACCAACACAGCAGATGAAGGGTCCTTTACCTCTCAGCAGGTCAGGCCCAAAGCTGGGTGCTTGCTGGATGGAGGAGCAGTTCCACCTCATGTCTGCAAAGGTCTTCTGGCAGCTGCTCTTGGTGTGGCCGGCGGCCCGGACGATGCTGGGCATGACCTCCAGGTTCCTGCGGCACATCTGGAGCTGGTCGGGCACCAGCCCGGAGAGCAGCCGGCAGTGGTGGCTTTCATTCCAGGCCACCCCACTGCCGCTCTCCGTCAGCCCGCTGTGGGGAGAGGATGGGTGTCAGTGAGGTTGGGGGGGACCATGGGGCACCCAGCCCGAAAAGGAGAGCCCCGAAGGGGAGGGTAACGGGAGGCGGGTATCCCCTTTGGGGCTACTACTCACAGCCACTGGATGGCCGCGGAGAGCCCCAGCTGGCAGAGCAGCGCGGCGGCGGCGGCGGGGCGGCCCATAGCCGGGACCAGGGCTGGGACCGGGGCTGGAGCCACCGCCCCCTTTTATAGCCGCGGGCTGCGCGGTCCTGCCCCCCGGGGAGGGGAACAAAGGCGGTTTCGGTGCCATTCACAGCAGGCTGGGGCCGGGGAGTGGTGGTGGGGTTCAGTTGTTATTGCCTGGGAAGTGATGGGGAGGTGATGGGGAGCTAGAGCTAAGCACTACCAAGTGCTCAGGTGCTGCATACCCCTCTGTGCTCTCACCCCACCCCCCAGGCGAGAGATGCTGCACACAACAGGCCCCCATATTCTCACCTTTGGCATCTTCAGGAGAGCCACTGGGTCACAAAGCAAATACACGTGTCTGCTCAGCATGTAACAGCTCATCTATGTAACAGGCTGGCAGGAATCACAAAGGGAGAGCATTAGTAAGGCACAGAAGGGATTGGCACAGGCTGATTGTAATTTGTGCTTATTTTCTCTGCAAGAAGCTTTAAAAAATACATTTCCTTGACCCAGAAAGTGTGAAAATCTCAGCTGTCTGCCTCCTCTACCTCCGGAGCTGGAGGACAGCCACGATTCTGCAATAACCAAGACTCCAGATGTACACATGTCAGTCAAGGGTGTGGACACCCCTCACCAGTCTGGAGCAGACCCAGCCAAAGGCTGTGCTGGGACTGAATGTGGGGAAATCCTGCCCCTAGACACCGACTTTCACAGCTTCAGCCCCTTTTCTTGCACAGAAACCATCTTGCTGAGCCATGCGCAGTCAGGGCATCCACAGCTGCTGGGGTTTCATAACTGCAGAGAAAGAGGGTGTGCAGAAAGAGGTATGTGGAAGGGCTCTCAGCACGCAGCACACAAGCACATTTCAGAGTAATTGTGTTAAAATAACCTCTCTCCTGGTGCAAGAAGGTGATGGGCTGCAGGGATCGGGCTCCCTCCACCACAGTCCACTCTACATCTCTGCCACTCAAACTTGAGAAACAGCCCTAAACACAACATGCCCATTAGAAAACATCTGGTATGAGCAGGATCTAACTCGGCATGGGGCTGTCTTTAGCTTGTCAGCACTTTCCACCCCACTCTATAGTTGGCATTGGGTTTTCTGTTGCCTCTAGCATCCCAAAGTGCATGGGGGCAGGAGGGACAGATAAAGAAAGGACTTGGCTTTGACTCTTTGCAGGTCAGGACGAAGCGCTGATGTTTACTGCTAATTCCAGGTTCCTGAAAACAGCATGACCAACTTCCACAGCAGTTTGCCTCTCCAGACCAAGAAAATAAGTTAAAGTCCCCTGGCTGTCTCACAGACAGCCCAAAAGGGGAGTTTGCCTGGTGCTGTGAGCAAACTGATGTGTGCACATCCATGAGCCAGCACTGGGCATGGGTATCAGCCGCAGAAATGCCAGTTTCATTGCAGGGACCATCTTAGAGCTGGCAGAGGTGATGCAGCCAGGAAACTGGTGCCTGCTTGGACACGAGCTGGCTTGGTGTAGCATTTCCATGGCTTGCACATGCTTGTCATGAGGTGTATTTTTCTGAATCTTTCCATTCTGTAAGAAGAAAACCAAAAGTACAACCTTGCTGCTGTGAAGCCCTTTAGGAACCAGGTAGGCTGATACTATCCCACAGTGGAAGACATTTGAGAGACAAATCCAGCTGACACTATGTTCTTTTGGAAGCAGTCATAGGTTGAAGACCTCTACTTAGGGCCTTCACTTTCTCCCTCACTGTGGGACTTCCCCTCTCACTAGAAGGTGCTTTCCCTTTACAGGACGTAAGTGGGTGGTTCGTTAGCATCCCCTCATGACCTCCTTTTGACTTGCTATCATGTGCACTAAAAGCAGGACACAGTTTGAATTGTTGACCTTCCCAAACTACTCCCTTGGGATGAAAAGGCCAAGGTGCATTGTGCTGGAGCAATGGCCCATGAGGAAGGGTCCTGCTAGGAAAGCGCTGGGGTCACTCCCAAATCCCAAGCAGAGTTACAAGGGGCTTAATTAAAGGACAGGGAGAAAACAAAAAGTTGTGTCCCTGGAATTGGCTGGTTCTGATCCCATTAACCTCCCTCTCCCTAATGCCTGTGGACTGACACCAAAGGGTCTAAAGTTATGGCAAGCTGAGGAATGATTTTTCATCAAGAGTAAGAAAGACATAGGATAAAAGCAAATTCGCTGACCTGCTCATCAGGGCACACAGCTGGGATGTCTCTGCAAAGGGCATGTGGAGGCCAACAACCACCATCCATGGATCTCTGTTTCAGAGTGCGCTGAGCAGGAGTCTGCCTGGCTCTGGACACCTCACGGGCTACATTGCCACCGGTGGAATATTGGCACTGTCTGCTGGGACTCCCTGGTTTAGGGCAAGAGGGGCCCTTTTTTCACTGCAACCAGTACTCGGAAAATTATCCCGGAGTATTTCAGGGTGGGAAATACTCTCCCTGCGGCAGAGAGCAGAGTCCCTGCTGGAGAGCTCAAGGGGTAATGCAAGTCTAGATTCCCTGAACACCAAATCCTGTGTTTTGGTTTGTCTCCACAATGCGGACTAAACTGATTAAAATAACAACAGTCTGCCTGTTTTTATGGGGCAAGGTAGCAATAAATGTGCCCTATCCTGTAGCACATGCTGCTCCAAACCACTGCAGACCAAGCATCAGGTACAGCAGAGTCCTCCAGCCCCTGTGGGACACGAGGGCAGGTCCTGCCCTACTCCTGCCTTGTCCAGACCCGATTATTGCCCTGTGGAGGAAGATGTAAGGGTAAGTCAGACACTAGCTAGTGCAGTTTGTGGTCCCCAGCTGTGGGAGGTGGAGCACAGACTCCATCCATCCATCCATCCTGGGGAGCCACGAGAGCATCTTTCACTCCCTAGACCTCCTTACAGTCCCAGACACAATTCAAGCACCCTGACTGTTTTCAGAATGCAATTTCCTTTTCTTTTATGTCACCAATAGGCGATGCCCATGAAACAGCTCTCAGAGAACTGCACTTGGCCTCAAAGTACCAGTGATAAAATCCACAAATCAGCCTGAGGTACAAGTGCGTGCGAGGGGTTGGAGCTGCATCGTACCATATGCAAAGAGCCAGGCAGAACTGACAGGGAAGGGTCTCACCACTTCCCAGCTCACATACCCTGAATGTTCTGCTGGAAAGACCCACTGCACACACCAGTCCTGAGCTTTGAGACAGCCTCAAGTGCATGCTCCAAGAGCCAGAACCAACCAGCACTGTAGAACAGGAGGCAATTTTCTCAGTTTTCTGAAAGCCCAACCCAGCTGCTCCCTCCTCAGCCCCAGGTCTTCTTCAACCATTCCTGCTGTTCAAGAAAGCGGATGTTTGTTTTGCTCCAGTGGTACCTTAGGCTTGGTACTGCTGTCCTATGTAAGATCAGACTCTCTCTGGCTCCAGTCCAGGGTGGCATGTGGCAGAGATGAACCTGAGCTCTGTGCCTGGTCTGCTGCTACCCAGGGCACTGCAATGAGAGAAAGTCCCTGTTCAGTCCCTGGATTTTGCTTATACACATCACAGGACCCCAAAGGTGGAGGTAGAAAAGCCTGATAAAGCAGCACCTGCTGCTGGGGCCTGATGTTGGTGCTGTGTGGGACAAGGTGACAGCACCCTGGGGCCCTGCCGTATGACTGATGGCTCATTGCTGCAGGACTCCATAGGTAAAGCTGAGGTCCTTTGCCATGAGGTGAGAAACCGAAGTCAGACTGGTCTCACCACAGTGGTACAGTTCAGCTTTCACCTTTCTTGAGCCAGTTTGGCCCTGCTGCTAGGTACTCACTACTCACTGTGCACTGGAAGTCCCTGGTATTTGTTCGAAATCTCACCTTCCCAATCATGACTGTTGCAGATCCTTCTCTTACCTTGACATGAAAACAGATATGGTGCCCACACTTCTCCTTGCACTAAGCCCAAGTGCTCCTTTCACTCTAACCCCAAGGATTTTGCTGTTATGAAATCATATTCTCTGTAAGTTCCCTTTTCACCCTTGGGGAATGGGGAAATGCTTCAGGCCCTGAGGGGGACATTGCGGGGAAATTTGAACAGCTTCTGGGGGATTAGGAGTTTTCTGACCAGGAAAAACTGATTTTGTCACTGTTGGGAGGTGCCTGGGTGCTTTCTTGGGCGTCATGTGCTCAGCAGGCAGAGGGAGGGCAGTGGCTCACAAAGCAAACGTAATCATGTGTGCTGGGCATGTCTAAACAAACATGCCTTCTTCAGACTCCAGCAGGAGGGATACAGGAACTCCCAGTCCCTCGCAGGTGGTCATTTTGCCCTGGAATCCTCGGCAGCAGGTATCCTGCATCCACCCTGCTAGGAAGGGCTGCTTTGCTGGTTGTTGCTGCAGTGTCCCACTGCCACATGTCTGCTGGGGGATGAGGAGGGTTCAGCAGGAATGCAGGAGATGCTAATCCTTCTGGGGGATTTCTAATGTTATCTCATCAGCTGCATGAAGCAGCCCCACACGGCCCAAGAAGTGACCATCAGCAGAACTAAACCATACAACAGAGGATTTCAGACAAGAGGGTAGGCAGGCCCCTAATCTCTCCTGGGTGATGCTAAAAGGTGGGCAAAGTGCAAACCCACCCGTGTGCAGGCGGAGGGGAGGAAGGTCTAGGGTTGCTGTATAGGCAAAGATGCTTTCCAGCAGGGTGGCCCCAGCAGATACTGGTTCCTGGGACTGTTCGTCCCCAGGACAGGACTTTGCATCCCAGTGTGGAGCACCCTCCCTCCCCACTGGCTGTATGTGCTGTGACATTCACAGCATCAGCACCCGCTCTGGTTGGTGCTGCCTAAGCATCGGGAGGTGGACATCAGGGAAGTCTGACACCTAGACAGGACATGAAGCATTGTCCTACCATTGCCTACGCTGTTCAAAAGCGGGCCTGAGTGAGCTTAGAGCTTCCAAACCAAAACGGACCCGTTCCCTGCACAAGGGGCTGACCCCTTCTCTGCTCTGCTGTGTCGGGGCTAGAAAGGAGAGGGGATATTGCCACCTTCTGGCCAGTGGTTTTGCTTTTAAGGGCCACCATCTTCCATCCTGGTCTCTGGAGAGCCTGGTTTCACCATGCTCCTGCTGGTGTTGGTACTGGCAAGTCTCACGTTGCAGCAACGCACTTTTTCCCCTATTAAGCACTCTTCCAGGTGTGGATGGCATCTTACTCTGGGACCTGGAGGGTATCAGATGAGTTGCCATAGCCGGTACATAGTGGGGTTGGAAGGCAGCTGGAAATGCAAGATCATCTGGGTTCCAAGGGGGTTTGGGAGAAGCTTTGAGTAACAGGAAAAGCTGCTGGAGGGCAGGACTGTGGAGACAAAGCACACAAGGGCAGTCTGAAGGCATTTCATAGCTTTACAGGTGCTGGAGCCATGATCAGCGCTGGGGCAAAGGGGCTCAGGACCATCCCCTTCCTTTGGAATGTGAGGTCATTGTGGGAGCTGGGCAAGGGCACAAGAAGCCAGTGCCAGCGTAGTGAACAGTGTCCAGTGACTTCTGACATCCTCAAGCTGCCTCCTATGAAAGGTGGTTTTTACCAATCCTCCTTCACAGAAAAGTTTTGCAATGACTGAGTAGTAAGAAAAAATAAAGGGCTTCCTTTTAAAGCAAAAGTAATCCTTCATTTGGTGTCAGTTCCTCTTCTTAGCTCAATCCTTGAAACAACTGTAGGGTAAGTGCTAAAAATACCCCTTCCCCTTCCCTCTGCTGGGGAAGGAGGAGGGCAGGAGGGGATTCCCAGCCTAGGTAAAGGCTTCCCTTCCCCAGCCTGCCCAAGCCACCATGGGGAGAAAGTGCAGCTGTGCTGATAGAGCTTCATCTGCAGGTGCTGAGCAAAGGGAAAAGCAGGGGAGTAGGTGAGGAGCAGGGAGGAATGCTGGAAAACTTCACCCCCAAACAGCCTGACTGGTGCTGGCTGCCCTGGGGACACAGCCAAGAGGGGAAAGCTCAAAGGGGAGCTCACAGCAATGCAAGGAGACCTACTGCCCCTGCACACAGAGCTTGCTCCTATGGCTAAACTGATTATTGAAGGAACATCAAATAGTTGTCCTGGATGGCCAAAGTTTCATGTCCCCCATTATGGGGTCTTGGATAGGGGCCAAAGAAACCCCCCATAAATGGTTTGTTACCCACATAAGCACACAGGGATCCCTCCCCACGTAGTATCCCAGCTTGCAACAGCTTGTAGCTTCCTTTTGTATGAGGTCCTTCCAGGGTTTCCCCTGCCATCGGAATGCCCTGTGTCCCCTCAAGCCCCTGGTGACATCAGTGCTCCCCCACCCCACGCTCACCTACCTCATGAGGAGCCACATCCTTTTGCCTGGGAAGCTGAGACAGCGCCGGGTCATGGTGACGCAGGTGGTGGTGGCACACTGTCATGTGGCACCGACGTCTCTGAGGAGGCAGGTTGTGCTCCCTGGCCAGCTCCCACCAAGTCCCAGAGGTCGTGGATGAGATCCCTGCTGCAGGCAGGTACCTGGGAGCATTCCATCCCCTCCGGAGGTGGGGGATGCTGGTGTGGGTCACCACTGGTATCTTTGCCCTGCAGCAAAGGATTGCTTTCCTTTAGTGAAACCCTCCTCTTTCCTCTTTCTGATGTAGTGGTGGAGTCAGTGACCTCACCATGGGATGGATACTGAGAAGCAGCCTGGGGGTGGTGGGCACCTGCAAGGACTTGCTCCTGCCAGCTGATCTTCTCCAGAGCCACTTACACATGATGCTGCCTTCCAGCTTTACTATGGCCATCCAGTGCTCCACAGCTGGGACCAAGGACCATGGATCTGCTTGTGGGTTCAAGCTGTAAGAGACAGATGGTGATGCTTCATGTGCTGCTGGCAGCCCTGACAATGTCCAATGGGCAGGCAGCACACCCTGTCTCCAGTGTCCCCGGGCAGCAGGGCTGGGAGACCCAGCTGCAGAACATGTGTCCACATCTGCACCCCCCACAGCAGCCTGCGAGAACCCAGGCAAGCGGTGCTGTAGAAGGCAATACAGGACTTTGTAAGGCATGGGAGATGCTGGCAGCTGCCTTCCCCATCTGGCCCCTGCAAGTCTCCTTTGGCTGAAGGCTGTAGTGCTGGAGAGCTGGTGGCAGGTCCCAGCCTGGCCAGAGCCCCACCAGAGAGGAAGAAAGTGTCATGAATAACATGCCCAACCTCACTAACTGGGCTAGAAATAGCTGCCAGGGGAGTTTTGTTGAGTCACGTAGCAGAGGCTGTGGCAGTGAGTGATAATGGAAAGCAGCAGTGGCTCAGCCCTACAAATAGGAAGGACGTAGGGGGTGATGTACCCGAGGTGACACACTGGGACAAGCCACTGCCACCAGCCTCCTGTCCCATCTCAAAGCTGCAGAGCAACTGCTGCATTAGCCAGGAGCACGTACAAGGCACCCTGCTGTGGGGAGCCAAGCTGTGGTTAAGAGGACAGTGGTTTATGAGATCAGCCACATTTGGGAACATGTATTGCAGCAGTATCAGCAAAAAATAAATGAAACAATACTTTGAGGAGCTGTTCTGCTGTGTCTGTGCATGGAATTAGACTTACCTGAGCTCTTTGGTTGGTGAAACCGGGGGCAGGAGCTGCTGGGCAGAAGGAGGGAAACAGCATTCTCTGCTACAGCGGTTTCATGCCCTGCAACAACAAAAGCACATTATCTTGCATTATCTTATAAGAGAGTTGGGCGGTTTTAGGTTATCCTGTCCCCCTTCTAAACACAGAGGGTGAGAAGTGCTCTCCCTGCTCAAGGAGCGATACCTGCCAGCTAGGAACCAGGAAATTCTCCAACTCTTGAAGCAGATGAAGCTCCAGCTCTCATCTCCATGGAAAGAAAGGGGGTAAGATAAAAAAAGTGCCCTTGAAGTGAAGTTGGGTGCAGAGAAGGTAATTTCCACATGAGTTAGCAGAACAGCTGGTTGGAAATTTTTGATAAAATCTGGTTGTTTTTTTTCTGTGAAAATGCAGATCCAGTGAAATGTGGAGGCTTTCCACTGGAAAGAATGAGTTTGGCTGGATTTCTCAACTAGTGTTCACTAGAAAATTTGTAAACGGTTACAATATTTTAACCACCACTGATGTTTTTTTCAGACCAGAATTTATAGCCCTACTGCCTTACAGCTGTACATGACAATGCATCATTTTTGGCATCGTCTCTTTATTTATTTGAACTTCAATATTCTACAGATCTTTTGCCCTCGTTTTAGATCAAGAAATAACTCAAGATGCCAAGACATCTCTAGGATAAGAAAATCATTTCTTGTAAACCATGGGAAGCTCAGCCTGAGGAGCAGTGCAGAATACAAGACATACCCCCCGTACCACCAGCCAGGACCACAGCCGGGTCTCCCTTGACCTCCTGGGTAACTTGTGATGGTTTCTGCTGATGCAAATGCAGGGGCAGGGTCTAGGCCAGCCTGGCCACATCTTGTTGTCCCCTTTGCCAGCACAAGCCCTGGGTGCTCACCCTGTGCCCTGCTCCTGGCCAAGCTGGAAGCATGCCGCTTTTCCTGTCGCTGGGAGATGGGGACATTGCCCTTGGAGCTGACGTAGATTCACTTCTTGTAGTACCTGCAAAATCACGAACTGGAATCGTGTTTTTCTTTGAATTGGGAAAGCACATGGACATCAATAAAGATAACAACCCAACATGCCATTTCCTTGGCTCAGTTCCTGTACCTTCGCAACCCTTCTTTGACCTTGGGGGTTTTCCAGGTTTTGTTGTCAAAAGAAGCTTACCTCCCCTTCCCTTGCACTCTGGCAGCCTGCCTGTCCCTTAGCAAGGCCAGCATCTCTCTTCTGCCTCTCTTTCCCTAAACTTCATGTATCTCTGGGAGCCTTCCCTGCAGGGTAAAACCAGTACCAGGATACTTTCTCCTGTTTTTAGTATGTGCTTTAGCAGATGCTCTAAAACTGGGAGAAAACTTTAGGCACCAGCAGCCTTCATGGTCAACCTTCATGGGTCAACCATCAGCTGCTGCTGGTCTGCAGGGACACAGCACAGCCTTGTGTCAGCAGCACTGGATAAGCACGGCTCTGGACCGATCAGGATGCCCAGGGCAGTGCCTGGCACTGGCTGAGCACCCAGCGTGCCCCTGAACACCCATCTCTGTGTGACTGCAAGGCTCCAGCTCTCCACAAGCCTTAATGCAAGGAGGATGCTGGTGGAAGCTGGTGAAGCAGCAGCACAAAGGGCAGGACATCCTATGGTGACATGCATGGAAAGTACAGCCTGGCAGGAGGTTTAAATGAGAAACAGACCACACAAAATGTACCAGAAACACCCACCGAAGGCAACCAGCATTTTGGGCTCTGTCCAGGCAGCCCCAGAGAGTGTCCCTGTAATGTCCCCAAGCGCCTGGGCTGGGGAAGGGGGCTGGCATGGATTTAGGGACTGGCCGAAGCTGCGCTGAACTCACTTGGTGGGCACGCAGGAAAGCCTGTCCAATCTAGAGGTCCCTTCAGGGTGGTGACATGCAGTACCAGGCTCCACTGGGATGCCCTGGGCACTTGCTATGATGAGGCGCCAGATCAAAGGGAAACTGAGGTAGTGATAGAAATACAGTGCCATCAAAAGCGCTGGGAGTCCCTTGGGAGCTGAATGCCCATCAAAGGCCAGGAAGCTGCAGCCCCAGCAGCTATATGGGCAGCATGGGGAAGGCATGTTTTACAGCAAAAATGCCCTTTGCTTCATAGTAAAACCATGATAAGCTTGAAAGAGAGAGAGAGAGAAAAAAAAAGAGGTAATTGGGATTTTAAGTGACTTCCAAGCCCTTTTGCACTCACAGCCTCTCACCTGACAGGTATATGGAGAAGTAGGTGGCCTTGGCCAGCTGGGGACTTTCAAGGTGGAGCAAAAGAGATGTGAAACATAAAAGGTTTCACTGCAGCCTTATTTTTATCCCTCCGTAGAGGTGGCCCAGCCACTGAGGTGCTGATATCATGGGGGGTGCAGCAGCACTCTGCTCTGGGATGCTGGACATTCACACCCGGGACACAGAGCCAGCCACTGTGTGTGGACCGGGAACATCACCATGACAACAGTCATCCCACATCATCGGTACAGCTCACCATCCCGCTTAGCAACTTCTCCTGCTGCCCTCCCTAGCTGGGGTCCTAGCCCCCTGCCCCCCCAGTATTAAATACTATCAATATGTGAATGAGATGCTCAGAGGGTGCCAGATGCACCAAGGACCATGGCTCTGCTGGGAGTCCAGTCACTGAGGATGGGCACATCCTGCACCCCCCTTGAAGAGCCAGTGCCCCAGCATCAACCCCAAGACTGGTTTTCTCTCCTTCTCACTATCTCAATGGGTGAGGACAGGACGGATTTCCTTCCAGCACCTGCAGCAGTGCCTGGGGTCATTTTACGCCCTGCCAGTGCCACAGCACTGTTCAGGTGACAGCCAAAGGCACAAGAGAGATGTGTAGGATCCTGCAGAAACCCCCTCCACACACCAGCATGTGAACCCACCACTACACCATTCCTTACCACTGCCCATTCTTCACAGCTGGGCCAGGGAATGCTTTTGGGAGCAGGAGCAGGTATTTAGCCAAGCTATTTAAACCTACTTAAAAGGCAAATAGTGACTGCTGGGAGAGCTGTAAAAGACTCAGGTGGCATCAATGGAGACAATTCTGTTTCCCCAAGCAGAGTGTGCTGGGTTCCGTGTGGGCAGATGAAACCAACCAGCTCAGGCTCTGGTTTCTTGTCCTGGGTGATGAGAGCGTAGGACGGCAGGGCAGAAAACTCACCCACAATTCCTTGTAGTGTGTTTTATTTCTTGCAGGGAACAGACCAGATTGGGGTACCTTCCTTCTCAAGGAGAGGTGGTCTAGAAACTACCTCTGCTCAGCACCAATCATGCTCCCTTTATTTGGTTTGCAAAACCGGTGGGGGGAGGAGACCTAAAATACAATAATGTTATTAATATTATCAATAACAATTAGAGTTCTGACTGATTGCAACAGTTCCTGCTCCCCAGGCTAGGCTACACTTTGGTGACACTGTCTGCTGGCTTTGCCTCGCCTGGCTTCTCTCTTTTGGCATGGTGGGGGAAGACCCCCACGCTGTTGCTCTGGAGTCCTACAAAGCCTGGTGACTTCTGCCCTTTCTTCAGAAGGCAGCAAACCCCACAGCTGAGAAAGAAAAGGCTCATCACGACCACGAGCAGAGCCAGTGAGCCCATGTCTTTGGGGTGCGGACAAAGCCACCGAGGGCTGCTGGCTATCTTGGCTGAGAAGTTCCTGCTCTCATCCTGGTAGGTGCAGAGAGCTTCATCCTGGTCCAGCACACCCACACCGGCAGCCCACAGTGTGTCCAACCAGGCCAGTGAGCAGCAGCTGAAGGGGTTTCCAGCTACGGACACGTCCTTCAGGCTGCGGGACCAGCTCATGAGCGCCGGCTTTTCCAACGTCAGCAGGTGATTATTGCGAACGTCCAGGCTTTCCAGCGGGGAGCAGAAAAGACCTGAGGGCAAAAGGCTCAGGTTGTTGCCTGACAGGTCCAAGACTTTGAGCTTGCCCAGGCAGGGGAGCTCTGCCTTGCCATTGTCCATCTGGTTGTCCCTGAGAGAGAGTTCCTGCAGGGAGAACTCCAACCCGGCCAGGGCTTCCTTAGGCATGAACAAGTCCTTGTTCTCCGACAGGTCTAGGGAGAGTAGTGAGGTCTGGTTGAAGGCATAGGGCTGCAGCCTTGTAATGTTGTTCTTATAAAGACTCAGATGCTTCAGGCGGGGCAGGTTGTAGAAGGGGGTGCAGGTGCCTTCTGAATCCCCCCCCTGGCTCTCACAAGGCTGGAGGCTGTTGGAGCCCAGGTTGATAGTTTCCAGCTGAGGCAGAGAACCAAAGAACCAGGGTGGCAGCACGTGGAAGGCATTGCCATGAAGGTCCAGTGAGCGCACGGACAGGGCAGCATGCTCCAGTGGTGCTGGTGAGTGCTCCCTGGGCTCCATGCCACCGGTGAGTGACTCCCTGGCCACATCCTGGAGACAGTTCATAGCCAGGCTGAGGCGACGCAGAGAGCCCAGGCTGTGGAAGAAGGTAAATGGGAAGAGCTGCAGCTGGTTATTGCTGAGATCCAAGTCAGCCACATGGGTCAGAGCAGACACAGTGTGCAAGGTCCTGTTAAACGTCGCCATCTCCTTGTAGTGCAGTACAAACTCCCCTGGGTGGCGTGAGCCTGGGAGCAGGGAAGCAATAAGGTTGTTGGAGAGGTTTAAGTGTGTGAGATAATGGACTTTGGGGAGCTCTGGAAAGTAGAGCAGTCTGTTATGGCTCAAGTCAAGCACTTGAAGCAGGTAGGGCTCCGCTCCGTCCTCCGAGGCGAACAGCTCCAAGGCGTTGTGGCTGAGATTTAAAACTCGCAGCTGCGTGAGGCTGAAGCCAGAGATACAGTGGAGGGAATTCAAAGCCAAGTTCACCACCTCCAGCTTGTCCAGAGCCTCAAAGACTCCCTCCTCGATTTCCATGATGTAGTTATTGCTGAGGTGGAGCTCACGCAGCCGTGGCGTGCTCCAGAAGATCCCTGCCAGCAGCCTGGTCATCTTGTTCCTGGAGAGGTCCAGCACCCTCAGGCTGGTGAGGTTGCGGATGTACCAGCCTGCCATGCGGCTGTCCAGGTTGTTTGCCGACAGGTCCAGGACCTCCATATTCCTGAGCAGATGAAAGGCTCGTCCATTGGTGAGGTAATTGCGGTCGAGGTGGTTTGATCCCAGGAGCAGAGAGCGCAGCTGGGGCAGCTGAGCCAGGGCTGTGGCTGACACGGCTTCCAGCTGGTTGAAGCACAGGTCCAGGTACTCGAGCTGCTCAAACCCTGGCATGGAGCTGCCTGACAGGTTTTGGATGAAGTTGTTGGAGAGCTCGAGGTACTTCACCCCTTGGCCAAGCTCCTTTGGAAGCTTGTGCAGGCCAACTCCTTTGCAAGACACCTTTGTGGGGCTCTACAGAGAGACGGGAGAAGCCGTCAGCGTGAGAGGGTCTGCAAACCACAGCCCCAGCCAAGCCAGCTGCTGTCCAAGATGGGCATGAGCAACATGGACATGAGCACAGGATGGGAAGGGAACAGACCACCTAAAGCTACCACTCAGAGACAAGAAGCTTGTCCCCAGGGCTAAGGTGTGCTTTCACTGCCGAGTTGTTTCTGAGTGCAAGAAGGAGCATCAGCCTCAGCCCTGCAGGCTGTCCTCTCATGCATCCCAGCAAGCAAGATGGGCAAAAAAATAGCATACGCAGTCAAGATGTATCAGGTTGGTGGGGCAAACCCAGCCTCTGGAGGGCACTGGGGCAGCCCAGGGACTAGTCCAGAGCATCCCTGTCCTGTCTGGGCAGAGGAGGAACTGACACCCCCATGGCAGGGACTGCTGGAAGGTGCCACTGGCATGGCAGGGACATGGGAACATGCTCCATGGGGACCAGCTCAGAGACAGGAGAGCAGAGAAGAAATCAAAGGTAGGAAGGTTTGAGATGGAGAATGGAGGGAGGTGAGAGGCATAGGGAGGGGATGCACCCTGCGCTCCACAGAGGGATGCTTCCAGCCCCACTTGGATCCAGCAGTGCTGCTGGGGCCATCCCAGCCCAGGGGATCCTTAGAAAGGACCTTACCTGCTGGCACAGTGCGGATCTGAGCCTCACCTCCCCGCTAGACTGGGCTCTGAGGATGGATGGGAGCAACCAGAGCAGCAAGCATCCTCTTTCAGCCAGCCGGTGTTCAAACAAGAGCATGTTGGGCTGTGGGCACTGCCAGCCCTGTCCCACTCCTCCACTGCTCTCTGGAGGGCTGGGCAGGAGCCAGGCTCTGTATAAATAGGTTTCAGGATGGGATGGGGGAAGGAGATAATGCATGTGGGTGTTTGTAGCTACGGAAGTGGGAAAAGAAAGACATAAGATTGCAGAGGGGGAAAAACAGTGCAGAAAACCACAGGGAAGGGAAAGAGAAACATCAGGACAGGAGGAGGCAGGGCTGCTCTGCTGCTCAGGTTGTCAGCTGGTCCAGCCACCAATATCAAGTGCCAGGAGGCAGAGGTGGTACTTGGGAAAGCTGAGAGTGTTTGGGGGAGTTCCACTGCATGGACCTGGTTCTTCCTCCATCTTCCTCTGCCCTATGCCAGGGGCAAGCAGTGCTCTGTACCCACTATCCCGGGCAGCTGGTGAAACCTTCCCAACCATCCCAAGCTGTGAACCAAGCTCCAGGCTGCAGCCACCGGGGATCACCATGGGAATCCCAGCACCTTGGGCTGCAGGTGAGCTCATTGCAGGGAGGCAGAGCAGGTTCCTCTCCCCACGCTGCCAAGGGGACTCTCCTGCAGCATCCTTGGGTTTACCACCCATTCCCAGCAGGATGTACAGTCCTGGCAACCCCCTTCCTCCTCCTCTTCCTCCCCAGGAGTCTGCTCTGCTGCAAGAGCTGGGCTCCTCACTGTCACATCCCCATGTTCCTCCAGGCATAGAGGGTGGCTGCTGGGTCATCTCACCCAGGCCAGGAACCAGATGGGGACTTTCCCTGTGGCAGCTTCAGGTGGTATCTGGGCTCCCAGAGGGATTGGACAGGGATTTTCTGTGGTGACATCTGCATGTCCCTGTGCCACCTGGTGCTGACATGCTCCCTGGGGACATGGTCCACGCACGGTTCATGTGGGATTTTGGCTCAGTGTGGCCAATTTCCTTCCCATCTGAAGGAGCATCTCCAGGCTGCTGCATGGTTGCCCAAGGATGTGTTTTGCTGTACTTTCAGCTGTAGAGCTGTTGCTTTAGTCCTAGATGTATCTGGCAGGCAAAAAAAAAATTATATATATGTAAAATATATATGTACACATGTACATGTACGTATACATCTGGAGAATGAAGCAGCCTGGCTTCTGCTGCTGTTGCCCCTTGCCCTCCTCACAGCTGATGTGGTGGGGAGCACTTTGTCACCTCCAGGATGTGGTTCAGCCTTGAGCGAGACCAACGTCACCAGCCAGCCAGAGCACACATGGCAGCGACAGCGGCCGAGCTCAGCCCAGAGGCCAGGGCTGGTGGTTTAGGGTGGTGCTGTTGTGGGCCTGGGCTCTGACAGCAGCCAGGGCCAGGGGCAGCTCTGAGCAAACAGCCCACTGCTGTGTCTGCAGGCGCAGTGAGGATAGCACATCTGTGCAGATGTGGAATGTGCAGGCTCTGGATAGGGAACCACTGACCTCTGGATGAACCTTTACCTCCAGCATCCCTCATCGCCTAACAGCAGCCAAGCACGGAGCCCCCAGAGCAAAAGGTGATGCAGAAGAGGAACCACACCATGCAAGTGGTGCAGTCCCCAATGCCTGGAGAACCCTGGCCCCCTCCTGGGCATTGGCATCCCAAGGCTGTGAACTCCCTTTGCAGGAGCACCCAGCAGAGTGAACAGGCTACGGACCTAGAGCTGTCTAAGGAGCCCTGCAAATGCCAAGAGGCTTTTCATGGACCATGCTGAAGGCAGAGCCAACCACACGGCACAAACAGGAGGGATTTGCTCCTGCAAATTGCAGGGCATCCCGTGCTTCTTGCCTGTCCTGGCTTCCAGGCTGGCTCCTAGGTCTCCAGAGTGGTCTGTTAGAGACTGATGCTCCTGCTCCCCCACCAGGCTTTCACATCAGAGGTCAGCAAAGGATGGACAAAGGAGCAGCAGAACAGAGGCTTGGTAGAAGAAGGGATAAAGACACTTGCCAAACATCACCAGCTGCACTGTGGGGTGACAGACACTCCCTCCCAGCCTGGGCATTATAAAGGCAGAAGGGTATCTGGTTATTTAGGTACATCATATCTATACTTCTTTCCCAGTAAGTCATGACAGCAATGCTGTTTTCCCCTGACTCCATAGAGCAGCAGGGAGCTGGGAAGGCAAATGCTGAGCAGGCAGCAGGGGACCACTGCCTCTTGCATTGGTGGTGATGGCCACAACAGCTGCACATCAAATACTCCCCAAAGGATGGGGATGCTTTGCCTCTCAGCTGTGCCCCATTGCACAAGCACAGTCAACACACTTTGCTGTAGTTGTACAGCCTTTCCAGAGAAACTCCTGGTTTGGCTGGGGAAGGACGTGCCAGTGAGTACACCGAGACCAGGAAAAAGCTTTATTTGCAAAGAAAATATTGACAATTTACATAAACTTACATCCTAATTTATATACATTATGTATATTTTATATACAGATAGTCTCTTGAATAAAGATGTTGAAGCACAAAACAGCATCAGTACATCACTGTGCAGCTCTAACAGGTAAGAGGAGAGTTGTGTCTCTCTGCCCACAACTCCTCTCCTATTATGCTTTCGTTGGGGAGTCTGAGATGTGATGAACATGGGGTTTGGGGGGGTTCAGGCTTGTGACTGGGGGCAGCCACAAAGCGCAGCTACCATTGTCCCTTCCGCTGTCCCCCAAAGCCTGCACCAGAACACCCTGGGGCCAGTGACACCAGCCTGCAGCAAGAGGGAAGGATTCCGAGCACTCCAACAACGATTGGAAAGAGGGGAAGACACATGGATCAGCGGATGCACTGTGCTCATCTCCCTCCCAGCACAGCTTGGGTGCTCTTTTCTAGGCACCCAATGTTGCTCACTCAGTGGAAGGGCAGTGCCAAGTCTCCTGATGGGGACAATGGGTGGTAGGGAGACCACAACTGCTTACCTGCATGAGAAAGGCGCTGGAGGGAAGCAGGGCCAGTTTTGGGTAGGGAGCCATGACCTAAAGCCTTTACTGAAGGGAATCATCTTTTCAACAGGGGCCCTGAACACAACAGCCTCCCTAGGAATTGTCTCTGTAGAGAGGAGCTTGGGAGAGAGAAGGCTTTCAGATCTGCTAAATACCAATTAGCTGCTTGCCACATTTCTGCAGCTGGAATCCAGCCGAAAGCGGGGCAGCAGAGCCAAGGCACGTAGGTAAGACCAGAGGCACTGGAGAGGAAGGCTGGCACATGGGAAGCCAACGGTGACTGGTTTTGTGTGCACCATCTCAAATACGCAGATGTTTGTCTATAGATGAAGTGCTTCCTTCCCTGCCAGACTAGGAGCTGAGATACATCAAAATTCAAACGCATCAGATGGAAAGACTGGAGCAAGGCCCTGTTCTTGCTGGAGTTTGTTAGAACCTGCCATAATCATCCTCCTTATGCTCCCCCAAGGAGCCAAGCTGGTTCCAGGCCTGTTGGACTCCAGTTAAGAGGAAAAGGCACCAAAGATGGTGGGGCACCATCTGGAGAAGCATCATACAGAAGAATCAACACTACAGCCTACGTAACCTGCACTGTAATACTTCATTAATGAGAACTTGTTGCTAAAGAAGCCAAAGGGTTTCAAGCACAAGGACTCTCCATTGCTGCTACAGGACTGGTAATCTGCCCGCTCATCCCAGAGATGAACATCTCTTGGTACCAAGGCCACCTGCAGGCAGGTAATTCTCTGCTCTCCAACACCGTCTCCAACTCTGCTACACTGAGCTCACGCTTTGGTGCACCATGAGCACAAGAAAAAGCCTGTTAACACCTTCCATGGAAGGAACCCTTCAGCTCCTCTCCCTCATCCCAGGAACATGCCAGAGAAGAAACTTGACAGCGATGCATGGGGCTTTTAGAAAGAGAGGGGATTCTCCCTCTGCCTCCTCCTGCCCACAGCCATAGTCAGGAGCAAATCAGAGATCCTGCCAGTGGGGGACAAGGAGTGCAAACTCCATCCATTGTGCTTTCCTAAGTCACTGTGTTATTTAAGCTTGCCCCTAAGACTTGCTGTTCAGGCTGTATTCTAAAGCAATTCTGTCAACGATTTGCTTAATGTTCTCACTATACACAGTTGTCCCAATTCATCCTTGTCAGAGAAACATGTCCTTCTTAATCCATTTTAAAGGAAATAAACCACAAAGACTGGTTAAGTGAAGTGCCCCGAAGGCTCTTGCTAGTCCAACATGTTGAGGCTAGAAAGGAGCACATACTGGAAAACAAATAGCAGGCAATTTTTCATGCAGTTATTTTACAAACTGCACGCCTCCTGTGAATAGCGAGGCTGTAGCCAAAGCTGGGTGCCCCCAAGAAATAGTTATCTCCCAATGACTGCAATACTTGGCAAGTGAGATCACTCGCTACAGATAGGGAAAAGCGAATGGAGCCAAGAATGCTTCAGTCAGGGTGGACCCTCTGTGGTTAGAGCAGTGGCTACAGCACAGTGCTGAGACACGTCTGCGCTCATGTCCCTCCAGGTGACCATGGCTGAGCCACCTCTGCTCGGAGATGGAGGATGTCAGTTCGGGTCTCATCCCGTTTGCTACACAGGCTGAAACGGCACTACCATCCTCAGTTTTTAAAGAAAAAAACATGCTCTGAAATGAAATCCAGTTAAAAAAAAACCCACCCAACACAACCAAGCACAAGCCAAGGCATGACACAAAAGAACAATTAGCACTTCAGCCTCTTCCTCAGCTCGAACACATCTTATAGCTTTAGGTCTCCCCAGTTGAGGGGAGGTAACGGGAGAGAGTTGCTCAAGAAGCCAAAAGAAACAATAGTGTCCCAGCACTTCTATTAGTCACCAGAAATCGAGTTATGACTAGACTCAGCAGGGCTCAGAGAAGAGAAAAAGTGGTGACTTCATGCTGGACCAGACTTTTTAAATACTGCTTTTTTTTCGGTTTGCTAGAGACTCCATCACCACTTATTAGAGCATTTTAGGTAGAAGGGTGCCAAAAGGAAAGGGGGGGGCAGGAGGAAGGACAAAAACCACATCTGAAAGCAGGACAGTTGCTATTAAAACAGAAAAAAAAATTTCTGTTTGAATATTTTATTCTTAAACACGACAAACTTCTTCAGAGTGTTTTCACAAGTACTTGTGTCTACGTGGCTCAGTGAAGCCTGTAGAAATGTGTTCTGGTCTGCAAAATATTCATTAAAAAGACCCCCCAGAATTCCCCAAACCAAAACCCCAACAAAACACAAATTGCTGTAACAGCAGCAGTACTTTAAGGCAGCCCCTGTTAGGGCAAGGTATACCTCTGGGGTAATGGCAGGAGCTGAAAGTAGCAGAGGCACTGGAACCGGTCATCAGCATTTTCTTTGGGGCTTGGTGATTTCTGGAATGTGGAGGCAGTTTCCTATCTGCTAAGCCTGCTCTATTAAGTATTCCTCTTCCTCTCACACTTACTTCTTTTTGCAGCCTGCTTCCAAGTTCTAGGCAGAGGCACTTTGCCTTCTTTGCTCACACTCCTGAGGATGAATGTAAACACCACTGACCCTGTCTTATTCAGCTCCCTTTGCACCCTGTGGCCATTCCAGTCTGAACTGGGAAGGCAGAAAACCAGAAATCCCCTTTCCTTCTTTCATTAGCATGCAGAAGCAGGAGTGCCTGGATAGGACAATTTGGACATTAGTCTGTCTTCTCCCGCTACCGCCTGGGATGCTCTTGCTA
Organism: Lorius lory; assembly: GCA_025629905.1. Taxonomy (NCBI): domain Eukaryota; kingdom Metazoa; phylum Chordata; class Aves; order Psittaciformes; family Psittaculidae; genus Lorius; species Lorius lory. Next base: position 54,903 of record JAOSLQ010028517.1, on the reverse strand, counting down.
GTGCAACATAAAAGCAGAGACCCACACAACTCTCAACAAGCCTCGTGTGAAGATCACAGAGCAGAGTATCAGTGCAGTAATACTTGAAATACTGAGACAAGGCAGACACAACAGCCTTTCTTCCTCACAATGCTTTTTGATCCAAGTCTCCATGCGAGTCACAGAAGACAATTGTGCTTCCTGCATTCACATACAGGAATAAATAGCTCTGGATCAGTTTTCTTTATGGCCGGATTACAGAACCCCCTGAAATACTGATACGCTTATGAACAGCAGCACTGTGCAGTTCTGTGAGTATCCTTGGACATGCCAAGTTCATCTAGGATGCTGGTGCATCTCCTAGGCGTATGGCCCCAAAGAAAGTTGTGTGCTTGCTCATGTTGATGGAGATGTCAGCATGGACCATTTTCACAGCAATCTTCTGCCTAGCTTTGAGGAGGCAGACCCCAGCTGTATAGCAGGTATTGAAGTTGGTCTTGCCGGTCTCAATACTCCGAGTGCATTGCAGAAAGGGCTTTTCATCCACCACCACCTCATAGCTGGCAAAATCTGTGAAGTTTATGTAGTATACCTGATGTGAAGCAGGAAGAAGAAAGGTGTTAGGGAGTTATTTGTGCACACAGAACAAGTCCACATTCCTTTCATGGGTAAATGTATGTTCCCTCTGCTAACGATCCTTTCCTTGGCCCAGGACACCTATACTCATGGGAGATTGACTTGTCTGAGGTAGAAAGAACCCCAAGCCAACCAAACATGAGGAAACTCTGTATTGCACTTCATGCTAACACCAGCATGCAAGAATCTGTGAACCCATGTATGTAAGGCTGAGCTATGAATGCTCGCTTTAAATCCTGCTTATTACAGGAAAAATTACAAACCTGCACAGGCCTAGTTACAAAAATGTATGGACAACCCTATCTGCTACAAACAGCTTTTCATCCAACAAACAGAAATACTTTAACTGAAGTCCTCTTGCACTTACCTGGCCAGTCCTGCTTTCTGGGTCCCATGAGCCTCCTTTAGTGCTGACATCAAAAATCCCTAAGATGTACTGAGAGTTGCCTTCTTTGTAATTGGACTTGAGGTGCTTTCAAAGGCATAAGCTACTACAGGGAAGACACCCTTCCAACCTCCACAGCTTGGAAGCAAATGTCCTTGTAGTGTTTCTATGGATTTAACTCTTAGACCTAGTGTCTAAGTCCCTGTGACTCCATTAGTCACTACTTAACCATCGCCCACACACTGATTCTGAAGAACTGTGAGATGCATGAGAAAGACCTGTCCAAAGAATTCAGTCCCAGGGAGCTGCTTCTTCCTGATAGAAGAAAACCAGCATCTGCCAGATGCATCTGCCAATTCTTCTTAGCCTAAACCCTGCAACCTCAGAAGCTACACAAGACTGCTTTTCCCTTGGCAGACTACAAGGGAAGCACAACATTGTGGCCAACGATTAGCATTAAGCCAATTTTGCTCAGGAAACAATTATACTTTGGCCCTCTACTAACATAGAGTTAGTTTTCTGTCCCCCTCCAAGCTAGACACATAACCACTTCCATGGAAGAGCACCTAAACTGACACCCACAGCCCACCTTATCGGACTTGGCACAGTCCCCAGTGGGGCTGCCAACTGAATAGAGGCAAATCATGAACAGGAGGTAGTATTAGAAGCCTGGAGCAAGGTGGAAGCTGTTTAATTGTGGTTGTTACACAGAAACTCTCTTGTCTTGCTAAAAGCTGTCCCAGAAACTGGACATGTTTTTCAGCCTACAGCTGGGTGGCCACCCTGCATTTCTGGAAGGGAGGAGCTCACACTCCACACCACTCAGCAATTCTGTTGAGAGCTTTGCAAGACCTTGGGAGCAGTGCGTTACTTGACAGTCCATCTCCTGCAGTTTACTTGAATGGGGAGAGGAAATTGTGTCTTAATTAGCTCATTACTACCTCATAATGCGATAATTTATTACTTTGTTTAGCCATTCTCACAGAAGCAGGTCAGTACATCCATCGCTGGTACCAACTAAAGCAGAGCTGAGCCACCCCACCGCACAATGTGGTGCATCGTGTCAGTCTATAGCTACACAAAGCAGGTGGAGGCAAAATGGAGCTACCTGAGCTGGAGTTTGGCCAAGCCACCCGGGCTGAGAGTCCTATGCTTACCAAGAGTGACATGGCTTCAAAATGATCACGAGTAGCCAGGGTTTTGGTCTGACATCTCTTTTAAAGCACAGAGCCTAGCATCCTGCTGGGACCCTTGTTCTGCACAGAGGTTTAGATGGGTTGGTGAATAACTGCACAGGCAACACGGAAGATTGAAAAAAGGCATTGGTGGCATGTGGGGCCTGACTGGGTGTTTGCACATGTGTTTTGGGAACTAATCTCTTGTGGCTGGTGTCACGGTGAAACGTGTGACCTTACACTCCGACACACACCTCCTAGAGCACGAAGAGGTTAAAAGTACATACAAGTTCTTGGCATTTGCTAGTTGTCTGGAGCCCTCTCGTGGTTCATGCAAGGCTCCCATTGGAACACAAAAATAGGAGTTAGGCCTAGGACCGTACTCACTTCTACCTGACTATAGATGAAGTATGTGCCGTCCACCAGTACCTCCAGCTCCCCACTGCGTGCATGCAGCTTAAACACCTTGGGATTCATAGTGATGCGAGACCAGTCATTGAGGACTCCACCTGAAAGATCTCAGTATGAGAAAATGGCAGTCACTCAGTACCTGTCAATGAAAAGCGCAGGAGCACAGAAATACAGTGACATTGCAAGGTTTCCTACCCAACAGTTGCCCCAGACTCAAGTTGAAAAGTCAAGTCACACGGTAAGAAAATCCCAGAATTAAAGACCACGGTGTGTTAGTTTGGACTCCCCTCCATAGCTCTAAGGGCATCATCACTTGCTGACACCCATTTCATTCAGTGCCAGCAGAACTGGTTTACCTCTCTGCTTGTCCTTGACAGCAGTGGTTCTCCTCATCCTTGAAAATTCAGCATATAGCCTTTTGTACTACACTGCGTTCATCCCCTTGCCTCCTTCTGACACTAAGTCAAGCTTACTATCATATTTGAGTGTTTTACAGGCCTGAAAACATGTTCTCAGTATCATCCCCACTCTAGAGCAAAGACACTCCAGCACATTCAAATCAATCCTGCTACTGTAAGGCTGCTTGCTAAGACTTTTTAATGCACCTGAGAGGCTAGGGGCTGATTCTTCCCACTATTTTTGCATGGTCAGCCACTGATCCCAAATGACTTACGGCAGCTGTGATTATAACAGCACTTCTCCAGGTGCCTCCTGAAATGCGTCTGTTCATAGCCTTGTAAAAGCTTTGGTACTGATGACTTCCCTGATATCATGGAAGAAACTGCAGCAGAGGCAGAACCAGGATCCAGCTTTCCAAGAAAGACCCTCCAATGGCATCACTCACCCTTGATACCATTAAATCTCTTCTTCTGCTTCCCATCTCATTTATCCCCCTTCCCACACCTCTCTTCCCAGCTTCCACACTAAATAAAGCAGAGCTTCAGCAGTGTGCTGAAAACCACATCAACTGACACATCCTTGAGGACTGCAGCAAGGCTAGGATGACAACAGTGATTCCTCACAGGAGTGGGACTATATGTGGACAATCTCTTAGTGCTGCTGGGCTGGAAGATGTTCTCAGCAGAAGTGTCATGACACAGCCTTCACCCTCACTCTATGCCTTGAGTTCATCCCTAGAAGAAAACCAGTCCTTACAGCAAAAGAGGTAATAGTGTTATGGGGAAAATTGTGTGCAACTACGGGACTGCACCATCTCTCAGGACACATCTGTGCATGGAGGCCAACTTAGGGTTACACAATTGATTTTAATTCTGGTATTCCTTGACTTCAATATTCTTGACTTTGTAACTAGCATTACTTTAACAAATGCTTTGTCATTACATTTGTTAGGTTTTTAAAAGCCAAAACAACAACAAAGTATGAAATTGCATCATCTCACACCACATTAACCCTTAACTGGGGTCCTCACTCAACATGGCCAGGGATTTACTGATCCATCACAGAGTCCTCCTCTGGCACTGGAGCATATGGAGTAACTCACAACGTGAGTTAGGAATTCTGTTCTCTGGACAAGCCAATGAACAGATCCAGAGGACACACTTCACTACGAGCCCTGAACAGAGCCATTCTCTCTAGATGCCTTGTTTTATCAAATGCAACTCTCTTCCTCCCAGTCTTCATCTGGTTTTCGCTCCCTGCCCCCAGTCACACACCAGCCAGGCTGTCAGCTGGACAGCATTAATGGCTCATAGCATCAGATTGTTCCCAAGCAGCAGGGAAGGACACTCACAGGGCAATTCCCACTCTTAGAGAGCAGCATACTCTGTGAACATACTGGCTTCTCATTAATAAAGGGATAATTACTTTTTGAATGTAAGCAAAACAGCATCTTTTCCATTGTATTGTTCTTGGGAATGGTCAGTTTCCTTTTTGTTTTGGGGAGGTTTTCTCCACCCCGCTGTATGTATACTTCCATAACCATGAGAAATTTCAGCTCTCCCAGCAAATGTCTGCTGAAAGAAAGAAACTGCCTTTCAACAGATGCAGTGTCCAGCCCTCCTCATCCCATGCACGGGGCAGAAGTTGGCAGACAGGGGGTCCTACAGTCCTGTCTCTGCTGCCCCAACCCTTGCGAGCTGCAGCCCTCCAGGTCTGGCATGGGGGTACATTCCCCAGGGCTGCTGCCCACATTCCCTGGGGAGCTGCACATGGTGACTTAGGCAGGGGACAGCACAGCCAGCTCCTCTCCCGCACAGGCAGACATCATGAGCAGGGAGGCAGCAACTAATGAATGAGACCCAGCTGTTGGCAAGAAGAACAGGAACTCGAGCAGAAATTGGACAGGGATCTGGGAAGGAAAGAGGAGGGAAAGGAGGTGCCTGTGGACGTGAATTGGCTTGGCAGGACTTGAGCTTAAAAGCTTAAAACATTGTTGGTGGGGGTAGAGATGCACAAGGGGCCATGGAGGCTGCATGTGTGCATGCTTGAAGCGTAATGCAGGAGGAGCCAGTGGCCATGCACCTCTATCTCCTCACACTACAGCTGTGCTTTCCCCTGCCATAAATTACTGGGAACATGCGAGAACACAGGCTGATGGGGCGAAGACAAGAAAAGGATACACTGAGGGCTTTAAATAGAATAGAGTGAGAAAGAAGGCTGGCCATCGAGGGGCTGAGGAAAATGAATGATCCGACAGCAGGCTGAAGGAGGTGCAACATCTGACTGGAGGTCAAGGAGAAGGGAGATTCAATGGGACAGAATTACTGGGATGTACAAGGTAGAGGTCACCTGGGAGGTAAACAGGAGAGCAGGTGAAATTGGGATGGAGACTCAACAGAAGACTTCTCTAAGAGGGTCTGGGAATCAGATTGTCTCCTGGGGAGGCCAACAGCAGGGATAATCAGGGAGTGGTGTTGCAGGATGGATTTAGACCCAGGTATGAGGCTATGGGTGCAGGATGGGCTCTTTTCAGTAACTGCCAATATCATGAGATCCTTACCATTCTTCACTTGGATTGCTGAGCCTTGGCCTTGGAGGTGGACCACAGCTGGCTGCAAACAAGAGCACAGGGATTTAAAATCAATAGGATACTGCATCATTTTACAGTCATACAATACACTTCGCAGTCCTGGTGACCAGTACAGAGGCAGGATAGTACCCTGAGATCATCCATGCTTTTCATAAATCAAAAGCTCAGAGCAGCTGACAACAACACGTTTAAGTGCCGGAGAAGAGGCAAGAAGCCCAAGACAGATTAACATGGCTTTCTTTTCACCAATGAAATGGAGGAGCTCAGTCACTTTGTGTAACTCTGATCTGGCACATGCAGGAAGGGGTGGTTTTTTTCAGAGCTGTACCACTGAACATAACATTAGCAAACATAGGTGGTTATGGTTACAAAAATCCAGCCAAAGCTGAGTTTTCCCCTGGAAAGAAGATAAACCAACCTGGATGTCTCTGGAGCCGGCCTTGTCTGTGGCACCTGCAAAATACAGTTTCACATTATTGAAGAGGAAGCTTGAAAGAGCTGCAGTAAACACTCCTATAAATAAAACTTCTCCTCCCCCAAAACAACCATGAAGCCACCATTTTTAACAGTAGGACAACAGCACCAGCTGTATGGGGTGCAGCTTAATATTAAAAAGTACATAAACAAGAAAGAGTCATCTTACTTTTCCCTATTTATGCCTGCATTTCTGTCAAACATCATCAAAATTCCCCATTATTCAACCAGTTTCCACTAGAAGGAAAAATTGCACAACTCTTTTCCTGATCAGCAGTGGCAATAAAGCCTCTTGGCTGCAAAGATTACAAGTTTCACTCTGCAGTAACTCAGGTCATTCACTGCATTCAAGCTACATGCTGAAATATCTTTCCTCTGAAAGCCAAATCTCTATTAAAGAGAAGATGCTTGTGGGCAGCACTCTGGAGTGCTAAGGACCTCATGCTGCTCCTGGCTTCTGATTTGACAGTTCTGAGATATAAACTGAGAAGTCAACCAAGCTTTCCCTTGAAAGCCATGCGAGGTATATGGTAATAGTCTTGATTTCTCTGAAGTTACATTTTTTAATACTAGACTGTTATATATATATATACATATAACAAACAATGTGAAACTGATGTGAACTTCTCTAACCTGCATTTTAAAGAGTTATTAAATTTAGGGAATTTAACAAAATATTTGGCACATGACTCCTTGGAGAAACAGTATGGTGCAGATACAAAGAAACAAAGAAAAAAGAAACCAAGAACTGCAGGAAAAAAACCCATATTTTCATCTGGCTGGTATGGGAGTCAAGCTTCCTCAGTTTGTGTGGCTCCAGGGCTGGCTGAATGGCTTTGCGTTACCTTAAGAGGATTCCCGCTGGGAAGAGCCACCTTGCAGCCAGGACATGGATCACTGGCAGACTTCAGTAGGATGCTTAAAGGCATCTGAGGCTCCACAGGTCTTTGCTGCTCCTTCCGTGCATCCTCATCCAACACGCACCCCTGTGCCCACGGCATCGCACCCTAAACCCCTGCTGCCGGGCTCCCACTGTGCTGCCCGTGGGGCTCCTCTCATTTCCCCAAGGAAGTGCTACACAAGGACACTGCACGGCCGCATGCAGGCACTTTGCTGTCCTCAGATGCAAACCCGGAGCTCTGATTTATTCGTACAGCGCTGGCACCTCCTGCATGCACACAGCGTGCGAAGGCTCTCAGCGGTAAAGGGGATAAAGTCACTTACCTGAGGGGCCCTGCAGCCCAGGTGGGCCCTGAGGGCCTGGAGGCCCAGGGGGGCCAGGGGGTCCCATAACGGTTGTGCCGGGAATCCCAGGGATGCCGGGAATGCCGGGGGGACCCTGGGGCCCAGGAGGACCTGGTGGCCCTTGGGGACCATTTGGCCCTGGGGGCCCAGCCTTCTTACCTGAAAAACAGAAGATGAAATGTTAGCTTTTCAGCATGCCAAGGGTGGGATGGTCTTTTACTACAAGAAAGCCCCAAGAAGAAGGCAGGCAGAAGGCTGGGGATGGATCATTGGTGGCTGGAGGGCAGGGACAAAGAGCAGCTCCCAACTGGCCGGGGTGGGTGCCATGGTTCTGCACCATGAGGATAATGCTGCCAGCAGGGCAGAAGCAGGTCACCGCTTTGCAGGCTCCTTCCCATGGATATAACTACATTTCAACAAGGCACGTGCACCCTCCAAGGCCTCCCAAGAGATGGAGACTCAGATGGTCTCTGCCCCAGGGCCCTGGCTGCAGTCATTCCCTGGGTATCCTACTCTTGGCACAGGGCTGAGGGGGTCCTCAGCAAGGTTAGGACAGCCCCTTTAGACCAAATGCATGCCACAGCGCAGCACGGTGAAAGGTGGAGTGTTGAAAGTGAGATGAACCACTCCGCAGTTTCTCAGTTTTCCGTTCATTTTGATGGCAAACAGTTGCAATGTTTTCTACCTGCTGAGTACGTGTGCACTCGCATACAACCCCCATGGCTTGGTCTCCTGTCTGAGGGAGAGAGGTGCCTCCAGAGGGCAGTTCAGAGCCGAACTTCAGCGGCTGAGTGCCCAGGGTGATGCAGGAGGCATCCCCACACTGCTTGGGGCTGAAGAGGCACCTCTCTACGGTGTCATGAAGAGGCACTTAATGTGCGTGAAGTTGATGCTACTATGCCTCAAGATCATCAAATGTGCATTTTGGGCTTTGGATGGAGGGGTGAGGGAGGCACTAACCCAACGAGGAGGATGAAAGCACTGACAAATTGCCACAATCCTCAAACACATCTCACCATGTGGTCCCAGAGGGGGAAACAGCACAACCATGTAAGTGAAGACTCTTAATCCAACTTTCAATCCATACAGTGGACTAAAATACTGAATGGAAAACCTGACCTGTGCTCTCCGGACGTTCCAGATCCCTGATAGAAATTATGTTCTTTTGATGTAGCTTTTAAAATGCAACTTTAACAGCTTTTATGCCAAATGGCTTTATTAATTTAGGAAAATTGCTCCAATTGCTGCAACAAAATCCACTGTAGGACAGAATGAAACACTTTTTTTGATGACAGCAGAAGTTAGGATATGAAATAATGATTATTGGAATGGTTTCTGAGTACATTTAGGTACTTGTTTCTCTCAATATTCATCTTTGTCATGGAGCAAAACATGACAAATATCTATTTTAGTTAGCACAGAAGTGGAGATCTCCAGATGAACACTAGCCATGAACAAGGACACATGGAAATCAGCATAGGACAACCATGTGGTTTAGCTTCAATGTGCAAAACACTAAGTTAAAGTAAGCACAGATGATTAAAGTAATGCTGGTATCCTACAAGGATGGGTTTCTCACCTGCAACAAATCATTTGCAGCAGTATTTCTGCCCAGGTTAGTAGATGTGCCTTCAAACCTGGGCTGGCAGCAGGCCAGCTTTCCTCTAATCCACCGATTCTCCTCCTCCTTGGGATAACGACACACTTTGGAAACTATCACCTTGAATCAAACCCCTTACCTATTTCCCCTAAAGAACACTCGCTAAATTCTTCTCATTCACATGCCCTTGGATATAGGCCATTGCCATGAAGGATTCACATGCAGCAAGTCAGGAATCCCGCTGCTGTCACTCCTTGCTTTCCTTCCCAAGAGGGATGCACATTACAACTGGTTTAACTGATCTGTCTCAGAAATGGGATCTGCTACTAAATGGGCTTCTAGTTCAGTAGTAAAAACAACAGTTTCTAATTGTGGCCTGTCTCAACCTTTCAACTGTGAATTTGGAGTTTGTATCCAAGGATTAAAAGCAATCTGATGTGCTATTAAAGTACCACAGACATGCAAAGCTCAGCTGCTCTTCCTGCCACAGGTCATGGTGGGGGCTGGACCGGGAAGGTCTCCTGAGGGATGCAACAAAGTGCTGACCACCTAACACTCCTGTTAATCACATATACATTAGGTGCAATAGGCAGTAAGCAGTGAGTTGACATGGCGCATGTCAACTATGCTTTGCTGTATAGGCTTGGCCGTGAGCAGGCAATGCATGTTGATGCCTGTGTGAGCCCCTCAATGGATGAGGCTTCAGAAGCAGCACAGCCCCAAGCCACGCACAGCTTCTGCACTTCTCACAACCTACAACCCACTGTGATCACACACCATGTACAGATGGTGACAAGGAGCAGAAAGGGGTAATCTGACTGTGATTCCCTGGAATCAAGACTGCAGCATATTTGTGCTTACAAAGCAGCTCGGATCCTCTGACTCACTCAAGGTCCTGGTAGCAAGTAAGTGTATGACCAAAAGCATTCCGCAGGCGTCCTACCCAAACAAGGATGGCATCAGACACCCCATGGAAATACGGGTGCATGTCCTAGATAGACCAAGTCACAACAAATCATTTATAAGCACTTTAAAAAGTACCCAACTACACTGCAAATAGCTTGAGGAACATAAGGAAGTCAAGACGAAATATCTGTGGGCTGACCAACACTCAGAACAGACACAAAATAATACTTGTGAGGTTAATACACAACCAGAAGTAAGATGCAGAGGTTATCTGTGCTGACTTGGATGGCTCTGAAGAAGACCCCAACCTGGAGCAAGATGCACGGCAGGATAAGGATGAAAGCTAAAGCTGCTTCATTAAAGACAGCCTGGCAAACAGCAAGTGGCTCCTGATAGCTTGTATCTTCATAATTACTTCAATACAAGGTAATTAATTTCTGTTAGTTTTTAAAGAAGGCTTTAACGGGCCCTGTGCTCTGGCTGTACAGCCCTGCCATGGCAATGTGGGTGCACAAGAGCAGCTCATGGTCTGTGGTGTGTGACCACGCATCACGTTACTCCCTATTCTACCTGCAGAGGGAACCTGCTGTTGGTTTCTTCTTTGTGTTGGCTAAAGAGGAGTCAGAGCTGGGTAATACAGGCACAGGAAGGAAAATTAGAAAATTAAATCAGAACTCAGACTTACCCTTTTTCTTGTTTTTCACTGAACTTGGACCTGCAAAGAACAAAAAAACCAAACCCTAGTGAAATTCAGCGATCATTTAATCTTAGAAGATCCCCCCCCCATCAACACCCACTGATCCAGAGGGTGTTTCTCCAGAGCTGGAACAAAATTCACAACAAAATCAGGAAGCCAAAGATGTAGTCTCTTGTTTTCTACAAACCATTGCTGTGGAGGTATGATGATTTTACTGGTGCCCAGATCTTTACCCTCTCTCACATTAGCAACCTGTGGCTGGTATAATGCAAGTGAGTGAGGTTTGGTGGGGACCTCTACCCTGTATCACAAAGATGAGTTAAACCACATGCCTGTGGCTGACAGCAAAGCTCTGATGGCTGATGCTTTTCAGCCTTAAGCCAGAGCTTTTCTCTCAGATACCAACTTAGTTCTGGCTCTGCTGAACACTGCTCACAGTTTTGCCCAGAGGTTTGCTGTATGTATCCCCCTGATGCTGCTGATAGAAGCACAACACATCAAACCTTCACAATGCAGAAATCCGGAGACTCAGCAGAAGCCATTCAAACATACAGTCCCTAAAAAGCAGATTATTTTTCAAGTGGACAATGGATGCATTTGTGGTCTGCAACCATACACAAACTGTCTCTCTTGGCTTGACATCACAAAGCTTAACATTTAAAGCTGACACGCTTCCTGATGAGGGCAGGTTAGAAGAAAGTTAGCATAACACAGCTCTCCGCTTAGAGCAGTAACCCAAATACTCGTGAGCCAAGTTGTTTAAAAATAATAAAACACTTATAACAACAAAAGCAAAGGATTAGCATGAACTGGCTTTTTAAAACAATGAGAATACAAGTCTCCCTAGCAAGAAGTGAAGATATTTATAGTGAAGCTGAAAAACTACATTACTTTTCGAGCAGAAGCTGAAGTGTGAAACACATCCCATTGCTTCCTCAAAAATTAATCATGGATGGGAATGAACTGCAAAAATCCCCAAATATTCCCTTGCTGTTCATCAGTGAAATCCCTCTAAAACCTGGGTTTAAACACACATTGAAGATGGAAATCACCTTTAGATGAGCTAGATTTGCAATAAATGGAAGGTAACGAGGTTGCTTCAAGTCTGCAGTGGTAGAGAAAGACAAATTACCAGTTAATACAGAAGTGCCATGTTCCATGGCTAGTTAGAGGAAAGAGGAGAGAAGGACCAGAGGAATACCCGGAAACCTTACCAATGGCTCAACAGGAATATTAATTAATTAATTTTAATTAATTAGTACATTTAATTAATTAATGCCTACATTCTGCTGTTGGGTCATAGGAAAAATACTACAGAATCATGAGTGTTGGAAGGGACCTCTGGAGACCATCCTGTCCAGCATCTTGCCAAGGCAGGGCCACCCAGAGCAGGTTACACATGTCCAAGCAGGTTTGGAATATCTCCAGAGAGGGAGACTCCACAATGCCCCTGGGTGCTCTGCCACTCTCAACATGAAGAAGCTCATCCTCATGTTGAGGTGAAACTTCTTGTGTTTTAGTTTATGGCCATTGCTCTTTGTCCTGTCACTGGGCACCACTGAAAAGAGTCTGGCACATCCTCCTAGCACTTACCTTTGAGGTATTTTATATTTATATTTAACTATTCTATGATTCTATTTATATGCATTAATGAGATCCCCTCTCAGTTTTCTTTTCTCTAGACTAACCAGGCACAGCTCCCGCAATCTCTCACCAGAGACACGCTCCAGACCCCTGATCATCCTTGTGGCCTCTGCTGGACCCTCTTCCACTTGCTCCTTGTCTTCCTCGCACTGAGGAGCCCAGAACTGGACACAGCTCCCAGATGTGGCTTCACCAGGGTTGAGCAGAGGGAGGACGATCACCTCCCTCGACTGCTGGCCACACTCCTGCCAGTGCACCGCAGGACACTTGTCCCTCCTGGCTGCCAGGGCACACTGCCGGCTCATGCTTAATTCATCATCCACCAATACTCCCAGGTCCTTCTCAGCTGAACTGCTCTCTAGCAGGTCAGTCCCCAGCCTGTGCTGGTACTTGGGGTTCTTCCTCCTCAAGGGCAGTATGCTACATTTGTCCTTCCTTAGGTTTATCTCTGCCCAATTCTCCAGCCTATCAAGGTCCTGCTGAATGGCAGCACAGCTTTAGGTGTTTCAGCCACTGCCCCTTGCTTCATATCATCAGCAAACTTGCTGAGGGAACACTCTAGCCCTTCATCCATGTCACTGATAAACACATTGAATAAGACCAGACCCACTACTGATCCCTGGGGAACACCACTGACTACAGGCAGTAATCAACTGGGTTCTGCTTCAGTGATCACAACCCTCTGAACTCTGACATTTAGACAGTTTTTGATCCACCCCACCATCCATTCTAACCCATGCTTCCTAAGCCTATCTATGAGGATGTTATGGGAGCAGTGTCTCTCTTCCATTAGAAGGTATTATCCAATTTATTATTTCTGTTACTTTTTTTTCTTTTACTAATCTATATCTTCACAGTATTAAAACACACAGAAAGGACACCACACAGGTTTATAACAACGCCAGTCCCAGTATCTTGCTAAGGAGCAATACTGGAGCCAACCAGCAGATCCAGCACCAGCAGATGAGCTGCAAACCCCTTCATGTCTGGCAAACACCGACAGGCTCCTCTTTTTGCAGTTTCTGAGCTTCTGTGCTGCCAAATGAGCCACTGTCACCCAGTGATCTCCTGGCCCTCATCTCAGGCACCAGCCAGTTGATAACGTTCTCAGGGAAGAGGAAAAAGACTGTCTGGGGGATGTAATTTAAAAAAGCCCAACCCAGCAAGTAAAATGCAAGTGCTGTGTATGTGTCTCTTTAGACCTCGGAGTCACGAGAGTTTATTTCATGTTATATATATCACACCATTAGCGCTATAACCAGAGTGAAAGTACAAATAGCTGTGGCGAGCCAAACACATTTGAAATGGATGGAACCAATTAGCTTCAAAGATGAATGGGAGGAATGAGAACCACATGCGATGTCAATGTTCACAGTCTATATTACAACACACGCATCTGTTCCAGGCACGGCAGAGAGAGATGTTACGGCTGTGCAAGTGAATCTTTCGACAAACACAAAAATACTTCTGACATGAAAAAAACCCAGTATTATTAGCCTTGGGAGCTTCTGAGTCTCTGGGGTTTGCATCTGTTCGTCTCCCAGTAAGAGGGGGGGGGATAATTTAATTGTAGCAGGGAGCCATAAGGTTCACCCGATACACCAGAAGACTGAATTTTCCTCATTTTTGCTCCAAATGGTAAACTCATCAGCTCTTCTATTTAGTCTAAAATAGTAACAAAGTCTCTGCCTGAGTTTGAGAAGCAGAGAGCCACCAAAATATCAGATCTATATTCCCCTCGGTAAAAAAGGTGCTGAGGTGTAAGGCTTGAAAACTTTACTTGATAGGTGTTGTCCCAACACCTGTGTGCAGAGGAGAAAAGAAACAAGAATCCTTTTTGCCGTGCTTTTCTGAAGCCACCCCCCAATATTTAAGCAATAAAGCTTGTCAAACACTGCAGTGGTTGAATGCATCTGGCGCATTGGTTATCTGTTAACTGGTGGAGCAGGTTAAATACCTACAAGTTAATCAAGCGTAAATCTTTCCTACATCTTCTACACTGTTAATCCACCCTGCCATCCCATTCCTGCAGAGAGGCTCCCGGTCTTAAAGCCTTCTACAAAATCCAGGATTATTTAGTACAGTTTCACAGAGGCCATCAGATGATGTGATACCAAGGAAGTTCCATGAGAATACATACTTTTTCCCACTCCAAGATGCAGATCATACACATATGTACCATGTTCCTTTGCAGTATCAAAAGCCTTATAGAAAAACAAGTTACAGGATACCTACTGCTGGTACAGAGCCCACAGGACCTGACATCTTCATGTAGAAGGAAATTGATTTGACTTGAATATTTCTCCACTGATCAACGTTGCCTGCTCCAGCTCTCATCACTGCTTTCAGGGGCTTCACTGCAGTGCATTTGAGGGTTTATTTCAGTCCCAAGGGGATCTGACAGCAGCCCAACCAGTCAGCTCTTCCCCAGCACCTCTTTTCCCTTCTTTATAAAAATAACCTCAAGTTTCCTTTTCTGGACTTTTCCTGCATCACCTTTGTTCCTTGTGATTTCCTTTAAGTCTCTGTTATGAATGTACTAGAGATCAAGGTCTTGGTCTTGACTGCTGGTATTAAACATGACAGCTACCCAAGCACAGCTATTCTTCTCCATATGTGCCTGTGCTCGCCTTTTGTGCTTTTTCCTACTAATCCCACCTATTTCCCACCTCCTTTCCACATGCTGTCTGCTCATGTCTGAGGTCAAAGCAGACCCCAGACCTAGGGAAGTCCATCCCCTTCTACATTTCCTGGCTTTCATCTGAAATTAAATTTATGCTTATGCTCTAATCCCTCCTTGAAGAAGCTGCCGGCTTTATTCAATCCTTCATTTTAAGTTAGCTTTGCAGAGGAAGGAAAGTTGACAAGAACTGTTAATACAGAAGAGGACTGGGATATGAGAGAGGACAGGCTGAATGGCTTTGAAGGATAATAGGCATGGAATGAGATTCAGTCATACAAAATGCATAGTCCTATAAATTATATATACATAGGGTATAATCAACTTTTCTGCTGGATGGTGGAGCTCCTCAGATGGAGCTGCAGAGGACAACGTCCGCAGGTGGTGAGTTGCAGGAAAGGCAGAAATACAACCCTAAAATGGATCAGTGGAAATACCTCTGGCAGGCATGGGGCAATATTGATGCCTCTCAGTGTGCAGGGGTGAAAATCTTGGGAATAATGCTGTCAGTCCTGATCATCTATATACAGAAAGATGTATCTACAGTTTCACAGGAGGACTTCTGGGAAGGTCAAGAAGCGCTCACCTGACTGACCATCAGTGCTAGGAAAAGGATGAGAGCACCACTGGGAAGGGAGCTCCAAGCAATGCCAGGTCACTTCCAGCAGAAGCACTATGGCCATGGGTTTTAGCAATGAGCCAGTTTGGATGCAAACTTCTCACTTAAGCTGAAGAGAACATTTGCAATAGATAAGTTTTTGTTGTGTAAAACAGCAGCTGTGGCCCAGCAAGCAGCAGAAGATATCTAACTGTGCTTCAGGGAGCAGGTTCTAGCCCCCAGCTCCGGCAGCCCTAGCATCTGCTGGATCATTTCCAAGGGCTTCATAAAAAAACCCAACAGATGGTGATGCAACTCGAAGATATTACATATGACGTTTGCTCTTAAAAAGATTAATAGAGTTTACTCCCCCCCCCCGATTTTTCGTTCTGCATGCTACACACTGCTATGATTTACTGTAAATACAAAAATATCAAAAACTTCTATACAACATATGCTGATATAAATAGTATATTAACCCCTCCCCCCGCTTTCACTTATTAGTTATGTGTGTGGATTGACGAGAAATAGTTTAAATTCCTCCAAAACTGTTCAAACTGGTTTTATCGAGGGGAACAGATCTTTGTAATTACGCTCACTTTATATAAAACCCATAGAAGTTTGACCATTATAGAAATCAGTCAAACAAAGGACGAGTACCTAGCAAGACTCCTGGACTTTCTCAAATTCTCACTTGCCAAAAGCAGAACAAAGTCAAGGGGTGTCACTTACCGTATTCCAGCAGCAGTCACATTCAATATAGAACAAAGACATCTCAAGGAATTCAGCCAGTTTTGGAAAGGTACACTGCAGCAATCACCATGTTCACTGTTCTCAACATTAACTGGTTGCCCCCAGAATTATTAAGCATCCCTGTTCTATCTTCCTAGCACTAGGTTGTTATGGTATACCACCAATCTTCTTACCTAAGCACCACTCTGGTTTGGGGAACATGTAAAACCAGGTAATATAACTGAACCATCTCCATATTACCATTACTGTTCTGCCCCTGAGAGATAAGAAGATGGACTCAGAAGTTACCCTCATCCCATATTACAAACAGAATCAGAGACAAAATCTTGATGATTAATGAGATATTAGTGTCTTCCAGAAAAACCACATCACTTCTCATTTATAAAATGAGCATGAGGTGACCTGAAATCATTAAGTCCACAGCTACTTTCAAGATGAACATCTAATTTTGAAGATGAAAACAGAAATGGTGAGCTCTGTATGACTTATCTAATCCACACATTTTCAAAACTATGTTGTCAAAGCTTTGTGCAATAAAAAAAGCAGCTTTTTCTTTGAAATATGAGCTTCTGGCTGTAGTTGGAAGAAGAATATTAGGTTTAATGATCACTGTACTCAACAGCTATGGAAATTTGTGTAAAGTATTTTTCCAAACCCTGCTAACCATCTGGTTTAACAAAGAGACCGCTTGCTAAATCTCAGACAAAGCTCTGAATACTGCCCAAATCCACCAGTAACTTCTGGAGAATAGATAGCTAACAGAATTGGAAATAAGTTCCTGGACATTAGTTGAGATACCACTATTAGTGGAGAAGCCAAGCACAACAACCAGGCTGTGTAGTAGAGCAGATATGTATCCCAGAACTCAGGTCCTGCTAATCATTCAACCCATCAACAGAGGGTGTCTCCACCTCTCATAGGAAGCTCTGATCACCAAACGCCCTCCAGCTGTGGAAGTTTCCACCTCTCCAGGAAGGAAGTTCTCTGCAACTTGGGGCTTCCTAAGAAAAAGAGGTGCAAAGCAGCTAATAGAATGTTACCATTCCTGAACCATGCCTGGGAATTAACCAGCCCTATCAACTTTCACAGACATTAAGACCAGAAGGAACCATTATGATGATCAAGTATTAAAAAAAGTCCACCCATAAGCCTCCCATCAATCCCTCTATCTATTTGACCAATACTAAAGGCGGAAGGGGTGGAAAGAAAAGCCAAGTGTTACCTGAGATTTCAAGTGCTGAAGAATGTACTGTCTTCTTTGATGTAATTTGTCCCAATGAATAAGATCAACCCCTCCATTTTAATCAAACCTCCAAAACTCGTTTGTTTCACTTACAAACTGGTGTAATGATATTTGCTTCATTCACACGGTATGAGATATGTAAGGCTTTTCAAATATTTAAGTGCAGTGTTATTAATGCCAGACCATGGCTGAGTTGGGGAAAGAAGGATGTTAGCTCCCAAACACATGTTTAATCTAGAACATGTGGGTTTGGGGGAAGTTTGGAACCAATATGTTTTCAACATTTTCAGGAAATTTGGTCTATCCAGATGAAAGCTTCTTGGACCCTACTGAAATATCAGTCAGCGATACAAACACTGAGACAAGATGGATTTTCCCCTTTCCCTGAAAAAGAAACTGTTTTTTCACTAATTCCAGAGAAAAAGACAACAGATCTTGAGGAGCAGCTTTGGTCTTATTACTCCAGAATATTTAGAAAGAATGGTAAGTTATAGATCTAGGAAAATATCCCAAAAGTAAAACATATCATGTGCTACCCAAAACTTCTGGCCTGCCTTGCCAGAGCGGGTTTGTTTTTTCTGGGGGTGGAATGAAGAAGGGAGGTCTTCTGCTAAGTGTGGAGGAATGATGCTGCCCATATTTACAGGCAGAAGGGATGCGATGTCCCCTAAAGTCAATAAATGTGAATATAAGGAGTACATTATATCACAGAATGGGATGCTCATTGTCCAAAGCAGTGGAAGGATGAAACAGTCCTGCTTTATATATGAGGATGTAAGGCAAAGCCTGGGGCCATTATATTTTTCCTCAACCACCTTTGTTGCTATACTCTCTACTTTTGTTTCAGTTTTGTTTTAAACTGTTCAAAATAAATGTGCAAACACAGTCACCCGTAATTGTCTTTTTCTGGCTACATCTTAAATTGAGACGCTCCAGGAGGACATCCCATAAAATAGTGTTCCCTCCTCGTCCTCCACCTAACAGCATCTTCCTTCTATAGCAATACAAGTGTCATGCTTGGAGGACAATCCCAGCCTGCTGCTCTACATTCACGGCACTTGAACTCTGCACAGTAGAAACACAAGCCCTAGATTTCAGAAGTCTTTGTTTAGTGCTAGCCTTCATATTCTGCCCAGTCATATTCTGGAGTTATAGGCTGCTAAGTCCCCAAGCCTGGCTTGAAGCCAATTTACAGCTGATGCTTTTCCTGATACCCCACCCCTGTGCTGAATTAAACTGCCCAAAGCCAGTCTCCTCCAACCCAAGAGATCAAGAAGAGTTTGCAGCTCATCTTGGACTCTTTTGAGGCACTCCCTTGGCTACAACCACTTTTTGAGGCTATTTTTCATCTCTTTTATGGACTTTTTGCATGTCTCCATGTGTCTCCAGGGGACGTATCCCACATTGAGGTCTCCCCCAACACTTGTGGGGCACGACACTGCTTGCCCAGAAGGTCTGAGAAGAGCTTGTGCATGAACACCAAAGGCTGAGAATCATTTCTCTTGTGGTGAGCTAGGTATGAGAGCGGCCTTCTGCTGCCTCACTGCTCTTCTCTGAGCAATGTGTCAAAGGACGAGCCTACATCCATGTGTGATCCAGATGATCAGATGCTGCTCTAGGAGCTCCATGGATCAGTAGCTTGCTCTCTCCCTATTCTTCTGATCCCATACACCAGACCTCAGTTCAAGCTTATCGGTCTGAAAACAAACGAAGAGAAGTCACAGCTCATCCCTACCCCGTTTCTGGAGTCCCTGGAGTGACACTAGATGGCAGAGAGCCACAATCTCTCTCTTCCTCATACAGCTTCAGATGATGTAAGATCTCATCATGTAACAGGTTGGGGTTTTTTTTTGTTGGAATTTTTTTTTCTCCTGCCAACACTCAGAGAGGTTTTTTTGCCTGGTTTGACAATGAAAAAACGGGACTTCACATCAAGGAATAACTTGCTCAAGCTCATAGGGAAGGGAGGACAGTTAAATGTAAATATGCAGAGATAATGGCTAACAGCAACAGTAGGCTGCTTATACCTCTCTTTATAACAATTTTTAACAATATTAAACAGAAAACAATCTTTAGTTACTACAGTTTGAGATTACCAGAACTGAAGTGTGAGCAAAAGAGACAGACCTAAGAGAGCATCACTCAATATCGTTTCACTGATCCGGGTAAACGTGTCTTGTTGAGCAACCACCTCCTGCCACATCTGGAAAGGAGGGAAGGACTAGGATAAATGTAATGGTTCTCCTGCATTCACCAGGTTTTTCCACCTTACAAAAGATGCTGTGACTCACAGGTCATCAGCTGCTGTTTGAAGAGACCCGCGCTGGAGCAGGTAGAGACCCACCAGCCCCGCCTATCTCCTACAGGCTTTTTACATGAGGAACGACATAGGTGCAGGGTTGTAGAAGAACCAGGCTGGAACAGCCACTGTCCTTTAGAAGTCTGTCACCTCTGCTGTCATCACTTCTGTTGGTCCTGCTCTGGGGGACAGGGCTGCGTCTACTCACCTCCCAGGGTCCCCTCCACCTTATGTTACTTCCCAACCTCAGCTCTGCCTCTCCAACAGCCAGAGCTCTGCTGAAAATCACTACTCGCTGCTTCCTCAAGTAAGGCAGCAGAGGTACCCTCGCTCACTGGCCACAGAAATTTCCATCTCTTTATAAAGGCCAACCAAGTTCATTTATCTCCTCAATCCCATCCAGGTCCACTTTGGGATTGGTGGCCAGGGTAGCCCAACAAAGGCTTAAAAGAAATATATCTAGTCTTCACTGAGTAGGTGCAAGTACACCACAGAGCAAACGTGTTCATGAGCAAAGACAAAATCCTGCTCCCAATTAACTACAGAGCCACTGTTACTGGCAAAATATTATTGCACTGCCTTCTCAAAAGCACAAACCCCCAGTCAAACAAAAATCTCCGCCCTTTTTAGCTCCGCTCCCACATAATCAGTCCCAGCCAAGCTCTTGGGGCTCACACCAGAACCTGTGACCATCCTATTTCATTTTCCGCACTCTCACTGGCTATGGAAGAAGAATATGATGTGCCTTTTGTTTTCCTTCAGGCATTTAGGTTGGATTTCAAATGCTGGATCTTTACAGCAGAGCTGACAAACAACATTACTATAACTAATTCTAGTATTTGAAGGCCTTTTTTGGCTTGCTGGCTGGGCTCACAAGGCTTATTTTCTATACACCACTGCACCCTATTGCTTACTTTATCAATACCACATATTTGAATTCAACAATTTAAAGCATAGTATTACAGCTGTGTTTTTGTTTGTTTTATTCGGTTGTTGCTTAACACAAAACATTCTGACATTTTAAGTCATATCCCACTAAGATAAACAACTAACATATGTCATGAATTCCAGCAGAAATGATTCCCAAGTGGTGCTGCAGCAAGCTTGTAACCAAGCGTACAAACGGCTCTCAAATTATTCACTGCATGTTTTAAATGTACTCTTCCCCACCACTGCTATCCATAAGGAATCAAGGGCAAGTGGAAGGAAATCTCTTTGAGTATCTTATCCCTGCAGAACTTCACTTTGTTTCTTCCTCCTGTATGTAATTCTGCCTAATTGGATTGAAAACCTCCGTAGTGTTGAATGGCTGTCTGTAAAGTGACGGTTTAATTACATGGAATAGCATGGCATCTACATCCAACGTTATATCTTTGTGCATGTACATGTATTGGTATGAATCTGAAAAGGGCCTGAAGGAGATGTAAGAGTGACCCCACCACTCTTTGGGAAGCCAAAGTCAAATCCGCACAGTAGTCATCACACAGTGAAGTGTTCCCTGGCTCAGCCAACTCCTGAGTTTATCCATTCACAGCATTTCAGACAGCTTAATGGACTTCACCAACCTCTGCTCGTGTTAATGAGATAAGTTACGAACCCAACAATGTTGCTATAGGGCCAACAAAGCCCTATTGAAAACATGAAACCACCATGCCTCATTCACAACTTTTTCTCCAAAGAGCTCTGCAGTGCCACAGTATTCTATGGCTTTGTGTGGCAGAACTTTTCTTATGGCTAATGTATCTGATGTACTATAAGGGAATGTATTTTTAATGAGTGTCCAGGGAGGCCACAACTGAAGACAACCTCACAGTGCCCATCACCAGCACAGAAGCTCTGGGTTTTGCTGTTCAGTCCCACCCTGGCTCTCACAAACAGAAAAAGAAAGCTTATTCAGCCAGAGATCTGCAGAAGGTGCAGCCACTGCAGCAGGACCTGGCCATTTGGAAAGGTGCACATGACCCAGCTCAGCACCAATGCCTCTGCTTTTGTGCTATAGCTGATCCGTGACCAAACGGGCTTGGAGCATATGCTAAGCGAACTTGTGTCTGCCTGCAAAATACTCTGTGGATGTGGCCAGAGAGCCAGTTTATTCACGGAAACCAAAGCTCAGCTGCAAATACTTCAGCAAGACAGACAATAGAGCCTCTCATACTGTGGGAAAGAAAATCACCAGCTACTAGTTGAGTTCAGCACTTACAATGCTTGGTGCATGGCATCCGCAGTTCAGATGCACATATAGCTCAGATGCAATCACATTCCAGGCTGGAACATCTGTTCTCTCATTAGTCCTGGCCATGTTTTGTAACAGAAGAAACTGAGATTCCTGAACTTCAGTATTTGACCTGAGGCATTATGAAAAGCCCCGATTTTCAGAAGTGGAATTCATATGTAATCACCAGCCACTTCTAATAATGTTGGTCTCTGCTTAACATGCAGCTGCAAAAAGAGCTTAGAAGTTCAAGTTTCAGGAAAGCTTGCTGCAGCACACACCACAAGCTACACAATGAAGATCCATCAGGACAACTCTGAAATACACCCAAAAATGGAATCAGTGTAAGTAGGTGAAAATGTAACTGAGGTGAGATTCCAACCACAGAATTCCTTCTCAAGCCTTCTGAATATCCTTGGCATCTCAAAATCTTCCAGCAGTCATCCCACTACCATCCGAACCAGGTACCAAGGAAGCACAGGCACACACCGAAGCAGCTCTACAGCTGGAACAAATCAACAGCACCTCATCACAGCTTTATAAATATTAATAATAACAAAGCAGGCTTTCTTTTGGAATAATCCAGATAACAACTGGAAGGGCTGGTGAAGAAGCCAGGAGGCAAATTGAGTTTGTGAATGGACTGGGACACATCGACCGGAACACTGTGAACACTGTGACCTAGAACAATTTCTCATTGCGGCCACCACACAATTAGGCTTCTCCCTCTCCCAGTAAGTTAACTTCTTTTAATATTTAACATACCAGAGTTCAAGAAAGAATTTTGGACTCCATCAATTTTCACTTCTTGCTGGCTGATGCAGCTTGTCCTCACGGAAATATCACCCTGAGTGCAGACTGCAGGAATGAGCCTCACCACGCAGGCTTTCAGCATCACACACTTTCTAGGTGCAAAAAGTGACTCCAACATCTTTAAGCTGAACTAGCATATTGGCTCAGGCCCAGATGTTAGCATCTCCGCTTTCCCAAAGAGTTCAGGCTATGTGGAGCTTCCCTCAAATTATGCCAGCAAACCGACTGCAGTTTCCCAAAACAGTCTTCATCAAAGATTGCTAATGGACATAGCAGCGAACTCGACCTCAAAGCAACTCCAGTATTAAAAAATCATTTCAGAGTAGCTTTAACCAAGGATGCACTGAAAAAGTTTCAGCTGTCTAAAAATGTATCCTCTTTAAAGATATACTGAGAGCAAGAAGACCCCTTTAAATATCATCTTCACCTTCGCTTTCACTTGTTTCCAGAAATGATGTTGTATTAATCTATCACTGCTGTAACAGCTGAACCCAGGACATCATTCTGGGGTTTTAGCCAGTTGCTACACTTCTCTGGATCTGTGGAAATGTTGGTAAGAAATAAGCACAGACACAAGACCATGATCTGAAATTACTTCCCTATATTTTTATCACGGTATCTTCCTGATGAAAAGCACCTGAGGTGTAAGACCTTATACAGATACCTGCCTTATTACCATAAGCATAGGTATAACATGGGGGCAAGGATCTGCAAATGAGCTAAGCCTAATTTTACCCTTGCAATAACAAGTACTGATAGCAATGCCATGTGGAAGGGACGGAGATGGTCCATGAAGATTCAAACATCATCTTAATTTCCCCTTCTCCCATTTTGGGTGAAATTACAGAGATATTCTGGGGAAAACAGAATTTTGCAAGCACTTTGTGGCAAGCCTTTCTGTTGTGACCATCTCCTGCACTCCAGTATCCAGGAAATGTTCTGTATTTACTGAATGCTCATTACTATGGTTTCAGAGCACAATAAGGCTCTATTGCCCTTCATAGATCTGCAAGGATCTGCATTTCTGGGAATGCCTGAGCTTTGGGGAATTGCACAGGGCCGACACAAAGGCACTGACTGTTTTGGAGGCAGGGGGACAAACCTGCCCTTGGCGAAGGAGAGGAAGCCAGCAGGAAAAGTCTCTATTGTGGTTATTGCATGGTCAGTGCTGCCAGGGAAAGGGGGACAGCTGAGACATGGCACCTGCAGGACCAGAAGCTGCCTGGGGATGAAGGGAGCCAGGCATTGGCATTGGCTACCTGCTAAACCATCCTAAAACCACTGAGCAAATACTAACAGGGTGAAACACTGAACCCACATAACTGGGACATCACTTCCCAAGCTCCAGGTAGAAAGAGGGTTTGAGATGAGCTTCTGCTCTCCTAGAATTTAATTCTCATTTCAACAAAAGCAATTTGCAGCACTGAAACCCGTGAGTTCTCATCAAGGACTTTCTTCGGCAGTAAGGACTGCCAAAGTAGTAGGAACCAAATTGTTGTCAGCTTAAGGACAGCCATCTGCTCAGCCTCTTCCCAGCTGCCATGCTCCAAATCAAAGAATGGATAACAATCACTTATGTTTCTCACCAAGCTCAATATGAAAAAACCTAGGAAGGAAAAAAAACCAGCCAAACCAAAAAGCAAAAACCAAACAAACCAGGAAAGCAGCACGGCAGGGATCTAACTGGGAACAGAGATGAAAGTAGGAGAAAAAGAAACCCTTTTTCTTTCTTTTTTTTTTAAACAATGTTTTTTAAAGAGTCCAATTGACATCTGCTTTATAAGTGCTCTGTCATTATTTATAACCTCGAGAGCACAGAATTGTCTCTGTAGTTACAACCATGCTACTCCCATATTTTGGCTTTGTTAGCAAAGAGCCAGCAGCATTTTTACTGGTGCTCTGGGAATAGAGATCTAACATTTCATACACAGTTTATTTAAAAGTGGACTAATTTAACATTCTTGATGGTTCCTTTTAGCACAACTGTTGCTAATTACCAGCTCCAGAATGATTTGTTAATCTGGGAGCAACAGTGCTTCCACAGCAGCATAAATACACCAAGAGGGGGAAAAAAAAAAGAGAAAAATAAAAGAGAGACATTGGAGAGGGTCAAATTTTAGAGACCTAAAGCAAATTAAATGACAGGTGAAGTTGGTGACACAGAGCGGAAAAAACACGGCAAAGGGGAGCAATAAAGGGGATAATCCTGGGCCTTGAGGAGCCAAAAACCAAAAGAGTGGTGATTTTAAAGCTGTGCAAATGTTGGTTTTGGAGGCATGGACAGGAAGCTGGCGTGAAAGATGATCTGTGCTCCTCAGGACTGGGATGGACATCAGCCTCCCATTAATCCTGTCTGTCTCTAGCAGGGTGACCTGAGCCAGAGCGGGACAGACAGCGAGTGGAGAGGGGAGCCAGGCAGGCACCTCATCCCAGGACACGACCTTGGCTTGCTCAATTGGATGCAGGGCACTGTGTGTGGAGGGACACGGACAAAAATTAAGCAAACATGATCATAAAAATGACAAGCGGGACTGAAGCCGGAGTCCTCAAAGGGGGAGCCCTTGAAATACTGGAGTCATGTCTGGAAGTGGCAGGATCCAACCGATGGCTTTGCACTATTCACACAATATCTCTTGGGTTTTTTCAGCAGGGAGCAGCTTTGCTGCTTGTGGCCTCTGATGTCCTATCCCTGTGCCTAGAGCACGGAGCCACATCCATCACCTTCCCCTGGCCCCATGGGATCAGCTCTGACCCATCTCAAACCCACCTTTTTCACAGCAAAAGACTTGAAATACAACTTTTAGGAATGGGACTATATTATCTTTGATGTTTATAAATCATCAAAGCCGTTCCTGTTGTTGGTACCAGAGCAGGACTCAAACAGCCATGGAAGGCGACTGAGCAGCCTCCCTCCAAACACAGCTTCCACACTTGGATCACTCTGGTCTTTCACGGCATGTGTGAAAGGACTTGAAAGTTCATAAAATCAATTCCAGATAAATATTAGTGGGGCCTCAAGTGGAAAGCACATCTCCTTCCTTCTGGAAATTTATAGTTCAGCCACTTTTATCTTCTAGAGGCTCTTCAGAGATCAAAGATTTGATCGACTTTCCTTTTGCAAAACTCATGGGCAAAATGGTGTTATCACTACTGTGACATGATTTTACTTATTTTTTTAATGATTCATTGCCCTTCTCTGAGAAGTAAAATTCCTTCATGTAGACCTGAAACGAACAAGCTACACAAGAAAGCTGCTCTGTCTATTTACTAGTTTTACAGTTATTACAAGGTCAATCCCCACCCTGAGAACTTACACTTGTTAAATACTGCTCTACCTAATAAAACTGATGGCCAAATGCAAAGTAACTGCTTCCCAATGTAACCTGCCATGCTAATGCCGATAGCACAATGACCTGTCACTCCAGCCATTGCCCCCCATCTCCCTCACATTATGGGGTCAAACCCCCTAACTTACAAAAAGACATACTGCACCAGTGCAAGTGTGCTACGGTTCCGGAGGGACTCAACTCTGACGCATTCAGGGAACATAAAGGACATCTGGGAAAGGGGTGCAAGTTACAAAGTATGACATGTTTTCACCTGGGCACAAGGATGATGAGAAAAGCCCTCATTAGTCCACCGATTTTAAGTATCCATTTCTCACCATGCAGTGATTCCCTGCACATCTGGCAATAGAAAGGCAGCCTTAAGCAGCCTAACAGGCTCATCTAATTCCTCCCACCATCTGCCTGCAGCACTCCATTTACACCACTCACATACAGTGGAAACTTGCTACTTATACAAGCAACTTGCAAAAACACTGGAATAGGTTTCAAGGAGTCGGAGCAAAAGGACTTGGATCCAGCCTGAGCCATCTGAGCATCAGAGTGACACCAGCTCTAAAGATGATGGACCACACTGAGCTGGAATCGCTCTGGGAGTCTGTACCAAATGCATCAAACTTGTCAGCGTTTTGGGAAGGAGGAATCCAGGGACTTTTATGAAGCTCTTTCTTGGAGCAGAGCCACAGGGAAATACTCTTCCACTTTGAAACTGCGAAGGCTTCAGAGGAGATAGGAAACTCGTGAAGCCAGGGAGCTGGAGAGGAAGATGAACACTAGCTGAGAGGTTTATAATGCAGTGAGGACTTGGGTTTAGCAGGCATCAACCCATGCACAGACCACTAATCCAGTATTTCTTCCCTGCTCTCCCTAGCATTCAATTCCCTTTGCTTCTTTGTATAAAAATGGATCTGTGGTTTTCTGAAGTAGGGATAATGCTGGAGCTCTTCCAGGAGCTTGACATGGGCAGCAATCCTCATGCCACAGTGCAGCGGGACAGTCATGACAAAACAGCATCGGAAAGAAAATTCTCATACTGAAACAAGGCAGGATGCAAGCTCGGGGAGGGGACTGAAGGTGAAGTCAGCATCACACATCCTTGCTTTTATATTTACCAAATCACAGGCAAGTCATTTTGATTTTTTGGTAACTTTCTGCTCTTTTCATACAAGCTCTGTGCAACTTTGACTTCCCTTCATGTGGGCTTTGAAGCCACCTGAGGCTCCATTGCCCTGCAAAACCCTGTTACAGCAGTTACCGTTTTGTATTGCAGATGCTCACAGCTGTTTGTTGGACTACAAATAGCTACTTGATGATTTTAAGCAGACACAGGTATACAGAATAATAAATACATGTATACAAGTACAGATTATAGATATAAATGAACATAGAGCCTCACCATTAGAGAAAAAGAGTCTAGGACAAAATTACTAAGCAGCATTCATTTGCACAAAATCACTAGACCTAGAGATGCAGAAATCAGAACTGGCATTCCTCATGCGGAAAGGCGATCAAAATCAGACAAACTATTAAAAGCCACAGATGCCATTTTTTATCCCCCCCCCAACACAATTCTGTACACCACGATCAGAACCATGAACTGCAAAAGTCTTCTGCTCCTCTGTGCAGTGACAAGTCGCCCAGCAGCAAGGAGTGAAGCAGGACTCACCGTCTGGCCCTTCACTGCCTTTACTCCTTTTATTTCGACGGACACGTCTACCTTCTTCTCCAACGTGCAGCTTTTCTTCGGGGTGAAAGAAGTTCAGCCAGGCCAGCTGGAAGAGGAAGGACAAGTTTAAGCATCTCTGGCAAGAACGGCTTAGCGGAGCAGAGAGATCAGCGCTTGAACACCAAATCCTTTCTACCAGGGATAGCTCTGCTGAGCTGAGTGAGAGAGCCACGGGGGACACAAAATGGCTGCTCAGGGATGCTCAGCTCATCCCAAGGGAAACCACAGGGAGCTGTGTCCCCTTAGAAACAGTCTAAGACTTGGGAAAACTCAACCTGAAGGGTTTCAGCAGGGAGAAGCAACCCCCTGAGGCACAGGAGCTGCAGCTGCAGGCAGTCAGGAGAGATCTATAGCTGGAAATAATCAAACACCCCACATGCCAATGCAATCATTTCTAATTATTCTCTGCAAAACTTGCGCAATCCTGGAGCTCTCTCACCAGTGCTGCTCACTGCCAGTAAGTTTTGCCCCTCTCAAGCTCTCTTCTGCAAGCCTTATTAGCTACTGAGATTCACAGGTCTTCAGGGACCCTTAAATCCAATCCCGTCTACCACATAAATTAACACTTTAAACCTAGAGCAAGTACATCTTTATAACATGATTTTTGCCAAGAGGGAAAAATTTTATGTAGTGACCTCTTCTTCATGAAAAAAAAAAGAAAAAAAAATAGCTGCTGCATTAAAAACTCTTTGACAGTCACTAAATCAACATCCCCTACCCAGAAAGTGGGATTTCAGTTTAGAAACTTCCCCAGGCCTCCCAGCTACCCCAGGGTGCAGCCGCTCATCAGCAGTGGCATTTTCGCCAGCTATTTCCACTTCCTAAAATTAGCAATTTCATAAGGTTAATTAGGGCCCAAACACCTTGTTCTGCCAGTTATGGCACCCACCACCGAGGGCTGCGCTGACCAGCATGGGGTTTTCTTTACACTGAGGAAACCCCATCACAGTTATTTGAACCATAAACACACAGACAAGCTAAACACAGCCTAAGACAAGAATAAAGAGGCTTCAAAAAGCAGCAACAAAGGTTATCAAGTGCATTATTGTTCCAAGAACAAATCCTGTGGCACCAAAAGCATCTGTGAAATGGCAGAGAAAGACAAACTCTTTCCATGAATTGCTAGTTAAAAGTGTTGCCTTCAGCTACAGGCCATAAAAATCCCTATTAAAAATCATAATCTCTAAAGGTCTCTTTGCTTTTGACACACGCTGGGGCTCCCACCTCCCCTCTCCTACCTCTTGGCTCCACACACAAGCACCTATTCCCGAGTTCATTCCCATGCACACGCTCTTCTTCTAGGCAAAGGGCATCCCCATTCCTGCTTCCTAAAGAGCAGCTGGATTTTACATTTGCATCTTGCTTTACTCCAACAAGATCCAATGCAATCTTATGAATGAGACTTGGAAGACCAAAGCCAGCACTCATCTACGTAAGGAAGGACCTAACACAGAGTCAGATGGAGAGCCAAAGACTGAGTTACAATGAGTCTTAGTAAATGGAGAAAGCTGGGCACAGGTCCCACTGCCCATCTTCCCTAACCTCCCACATCCCACCTCGCTGACGCAGACACGGAGCACCGGAGCAGGATGCTCCTGCAGGCACTGCCAGTACTTTCCCCTACACAACCAAGCAGGGCAAGGGATGAGCAAAAAGTAAAAGAGCTTATTTAAACCCCTCCTTTAAATCAAGTTGAAACACTGCAGAACTGAGGCACAAACTACATTATCATTCAGGTTAAAACATCAATGAAACCATCAGTGCTGCGTTTGAATGCTGTTATTCCTTGGCTTTCTTATTCGGGCTTTACAAAAGATGATTAAATAAAAGCCCTGAAAACAAAGCGGTGGGGAACCAGCCTGTGAAGAAGTGCAGCTTCCCACCCCAAACCACCCTGCTGCCTGTGGCCAAGTGGCACACGAGCTGCTCCCAGCGCTAAGGCCAAACCCGACATTTTTCACCCCGAGAAGATTTTGTAACGGCACAACCCTCATTGTGTCAAAACAAGCAGGCTTCCTGTCCCTCTTATTGCAAATACAGCTTTAACCCAACAAAAAAGCTGCAGCATAATTTTAAGCTCAGGCAATGCCACCTCCTTCTCCACATCTGGGCACTGACACAGACATTGCTGATAAATACTCTGGTTTATTTTCCTGCCAGGTAGAAGCTGTATCCTCATATGTCATCCTCCCCCTCATGCCGTAAAGAAACAGTTACTACTGGGCTTGGAATAATTCAGAGAAGAGTTTCACCTGGAAAAACATAAGGATTCAGAATGGATGAAACACCCTGATTTCTCATTTGATTGACGGGTTTTGTCATTTTCAGTGAAACAATGAAAATTCCTTAAGAGACTTGAAAGCTGTTCACAATCTGAACAAAATCAAAAAGTTTCGTATCAGAAGGGGAAGTACAGGAGATATACTCAATATGTTCATTTTCCCGGATAAAATAGCCTTTCTATTCATGAATCTCATGTTATGGGGCTCTAAGCATGCTTTGGTCACCATTAATAGCAATCTGAAAATTTAGATTAAAAAAGAGGTGAATGAAACACAAACTCAAATTACAGCTACCAAAGCACATCACCCAGCCAGACCTTCCTCCTCCATTGCCAGGGATGGGGCAGTCACAGCTTCTCTGGGCACCCTGTGCCAGTGCCTCACCACTCTCATCATAAAAGATTTCTTCCTTATATCCAGTATAACCCTACCTTCTCACAGTTTAAAACCCTTGCCCCTTGTCCTGTCACCACAAGCCATGGTAAAAAGTCCCTCTTCATCTTTCTTATAAGCCCCTTTACATATTGAAAGGCTGCTCTAAGGTTTCCCTGGACCCAGCCTCTTCTCAAGGCTGAAGAACCCTAACTCTGCCACTCTGTTCTCGCCCAGGTTTTGTTCTTATATCACACTTATCACTCAGAAAAATAGTAAATATTGGCTAAACGCATTTACCTATTAAACTTTGGCATTCTAATTAAACCAAGTCAGAAAGAGAAGTTACAGTGAGGGTGAATGATTGAAACATACCTTTTACTTAGAAAAGACTACAATAAAAATAGCTTGTGACAGCAATTGTGACCATGCTGGCAATGAACACACACTGCTTTGGGACAAAACCCCTTGAAACCAAACTTTGCTGAAGAAGTTACACATCAGTACTCCAATATGGTAACCAACACAAGTGGTGTGAGTGGTTTGTCCTAGAGACTACTTCCATAGCACTCTGTGCCTAGTAACTGCATTAAAACCATGGTGCCAGCCTGCTGGGGTTCAAGGCAATCTACCTCTGGTGGAGTGAGCTGTTATTTGTTGTGTCCACAACAAGGGAGAGGATTTGCAGTGCAGAATGAACAGATGTTTGTCACCCATCTAGCAAAATATGATGCACCCACACAGATGCGCAACGAGAAACAACCTTCAGTGACAGGCTGCTGTCTGTACACTAGTGCAGCATTACAACACAGAGGTGGCTGAAAGCTACACTTCAGAAACTCATCTGGCTTGTAAGATGGAGACTCCACACTCTAGAGAAGCAAGAATAGAGATGGGTGTCTGTATGTATATCGTGATTACCTTTTTAAGGTACCATAAAATAGGAAGAAGGCTGTGAAATCCAAATGCATGAGAGAGTTATGGCTGGATATACAAACTGTGTGCAGTAAGGAAACCAAAGCTGGGATGCTGAAATAACTGTTAAGGCGTGTGTATTTAATTACATCCCTCTGCAAATGCCTTAATGCGTATCCCTCAGACACACTTTATAGGATTGAAGCTCCCCTGGGCACCAAAGGAATGTATTTCCAATGGTCAAACAGCTTAAAAATGAAAGAAGTGGAAAAATACAATCCAACCAATGCAATTATGCACAAAAGGCTTTTTTTTTTCCCTTAGGCAGAGCCAAGCTGGTCGGAAGAACCAGAGCCTTCTTCCTGATGGGCAGCAGAATTGGGAAAAGCAAGCGTTCAGGTGCACGAGCCCTTCTCAGTGAGAAGTGCATTCTTTCAAAGTCTTGCAGAACATATTTATCCCTAACAAAACCCCCAAGAATCCCCTGCCTGCAACTATTACAAAGTTGGCTTCCAAATAACCATGAGAAAGCTTAGACCAGCCAGCTTTAGATCTAATCAATAAAACCCACACTCTCCTACAGCACAATGTCTTAGAGCACCAGAGGAAAAAGAGCATGAAATCATCCTCTTTCATTACTGTTTAATGTTACTGTTAAAGTCAAATTCCCTCACAATTTGCAATTTTGGAGATCATTAGTATGAGAAGACTAATAACAAGCCTAAGCTCTGTAGAAGCATTCTTTGCAAGCAGTACTGTTGTTTTTCTGGTGCTCTGAAGTTCAGCCACTGGAGGTTGTGGTTCAGAGCAGCAGCTACTTGAGTATTACCCCCATTG
The DNA here is from genome assembly GCA_025629905.1 of Lorius lory. NCBI lineage: Eukaryota > Metazoa > Chordata > Aves > Psittaciformes > Psittaculidae > Lorius > Lorius lory. The sequence goes on along the minus strand of JAOSLQ010028517.1, from coordinate 22,688 downwards.
TCCTTCATCAGAAATTTGCCTCTGGTAACACATAGTGCAAAAGAAAAACGAAGTAGATTATTTATTTTCAAACAGCCTAGAAAGAAGCTCAGGGAGTAGCTTTGCTTCATTGGGAATAAACCTCAAACCCCATTCAACGTATTTTATATCTTTTTTTTGTCATCATTATTTGTCCTCAAAAATGCAAGAAGTGAAAGAGTAAACAATTCCCACTTCATCATGCCAAAAACTTATACATGATATCTTGTCTGCAAGACAAGCCACAGCCCTGAATGCAAAGCTCTTGTAACGTAATATATAGCATGAACCAGAACCTGGTCAGAGATAGCGATGGAGAGAGTAGGGATTATACTTTCTCTAAACTGGAATTCTCACAACCCATCTTCCTCCCCCAGATCTGGTGGTTTCAGCCCAGCTCAGCTGCATGCACCCCTTCCAGGGCTGTGGAGGTTACATGCCGTCCCCTGCAAACCCCTCCATCAGCTTTTCTATTTTCCTCTGTGAAAGCTCAAGTATGGGCCTCTCCTTCACAACTGCCCATAACTCTTCTCACCCCTATTCTTCATCTCTCACATTGCTCCCAGTCATCCTTCCTCTTATCCCAATGCTAGCCACATCCCTGCTCTCGCCAGCTATTCACCCTGGAGCCCAAGATCCCAGGGGCACAAACCATCAGCTCTGAGTTGATATGAAATCCACTGCAACTCCCCCTCACTCCGATCTGCACACAAGGATCCTCACTGAGGACCTTTAGACCCAGCAGCGATCTTTAAAAGCTTCTTCCACCCAAAGCTATCAGGCGAAACAATTATACAATCTAGAGAATGAAAGCACCAGCGATGCTTATCCAAAGTCAGGCAGGAAGACTGGGTACAGGGGGAACTAAACTATTCCTCTGGGTGGGAGCTGTAACAGCTCCCGATCCCAATACTCATGAGAAGCTTCATAACAAGCGAGAACCAAGAAAACAAGCAAGTATTTGACCATTAGAAAATAGAAATGACCTTGGTTGCATGGATGGAGGTGGACAATTTAGTGCCATGGACCAGTGGCACCGCACCAGATACTGACACCATCACTTTTAGAAAGTGGGTTTGAGATGCTTTCGATCTGCCAATCTCTTCTGTCCTTGGATTGAAAAGCCTTTCCAAAGAGGACTGCGCAATCCCAGTTTTCAGAAGGACAGTGAGTCATGCTCCTTGGTCTTCTAGGCACTGTGGTAACAGAAAATCATTAGAGAACAATAAAAGAGAAGGGAGCATATTTTCCTAAGTTTTTATTGGTATTTTAGTTTCATTACCCAGGAAAGCCACTGTATTTTTCAGCACAGAACATTAAATCTGACTGCCAGTTATCAATTCAAGCCTCATTACAAAGAAACGAAGACAGTGAATTAATTGTCATGGAAGGGTATACTACAGCTCTTAAACTTCCCTTCAGAACCGAACCCTTCCCAGAAACCTTCCTCTCCCTTCCTCCTTTTTGTGTGTTGCAGAGCTTTGAGTAGTACTCCTAGGTTTATGACACCAGTCACCTTTTAGCTTAGTTACAGCTACCAAGCTCTTACTGTCAAAATTAATAACCTGTCCCCACAAAGGGAAACCAGAACAGATTAAATATTTTATAATTTCATTTCAACTTCAGCAGTAAAATACGAGCTCAAACAAACCCACCAAATGCCACAGCATTTCGCAGAAACAAGCCTACCTTCAAAACAAAAGCTGTTTTCCTTCCCCCCTTACAAAAAGACCCTCAAAATCAGCAGGTCACTCTCTTAACAGTCCAAATCCCTGGGTTACATGCATATCACAACTACAACTGACTTCGTAGGAGCACCTAGATAGCTAAATCTGATACCAAACCAGCAGCATCTCAAGCCTGAAAAGACTGTGATTTTTCTACAAGGCTGTTTGCCCAAATGGTTGTCTTGAGATACTCTTCTGCAGAGCCACCTTAGTCTGGAGGCAAGCTGATGCCTCCCATGGGGACAGTGGATGGAGGTGCAATGCTTCCGGCACGGCAAGCAAACACAACCTCAGCTATGCACGGCGCAGAGCAAAGGCTGAGGTTTCCAATGTATTACACCTGTTGGTATGGAAAGCGAAAGCTAAGAACACAACCCAGATGTGAATTAGGACAAGGTCAAAGCCAAGTTTAACACCATATATGAAGACACCTGTAGTAATTTTTTTAATAGCAGCAAGAGTAAGAGATTCCTGCTGCTGGCTTCCCTGTCTGGGCACAGCAGACGTGCAGGAACTGAGCACTTCCCTGGGAACACACTAGTTAAAACGCTGAAAAGTATCAATGTCAGCACAAGGTAAGGAACTTAAATCAGTTCCTTTTGTCTCCCAAGGAAATCAAATTTAGCTGTGAACCAGCGCCAGAGATCTGCTGTCTATTAGTATGATTTTTCAGTTTTTCACATTTTAATTAGCCTTCATGGTCTTTTTCAGTCCCATTTTCAGGCAGCTGGGCTACGTCCCCCTCCATATGGAGGTCATGGTTTCTCCTCCTGCATACCAACAGCAATTCTTTTTTGTCTTTAGCATCTATATTATCAAAGTACTTGTCACGTCTAAAAGGCACTGGGCACACTTGCTTTGGGGAAGAACCCTGTAAGCTTAAGTGATTCAATATCAGCTGTATTTCTCCGTTTGCTCATTTCTCCATCTGTGCCTCTGCTCCTGCTTTCTCATGGCCTGGACCTTCTCCAGTACACCCAGGACAGTATAAGGTCAATAGCACTTTGGTTCCTTGAAGCCATAATGGCTCTTAAAAAATAAATCCCTAAATCAGGCACTGCTCCAGCAAAGAGTTTCAGGGCTCTGCTGCTTTACCTGGAGCACCTCTGCTACCCTGTGAAATGAAGAACTGGGTTTGCTCCAGCCTGCAAGGGCTCACCTTCAACCACCCTTGGGGCTCCTCCTTAAGAGCGTTCCCTTTTGCCACACTTGGCACATTCTGTTAGACATGACAGAAACCCTGATCTCATCTGGCTTCCACAACTGCTATAACATGAACCATAATGACACAGAGAGACCATTCCCAGTAGATGCCATTGGGCCAGCCTCCACTGAGTGTGCTTCTCTTCTATACAATGCCTTCAACCTTCATCACTTTCAGACGTTTCTTATAAGACAGGAGCCGTGAAGCCCCAACATCCAAAACAGAGAAGAACACTTTCTTGAACAAATTCATCTCTTTCTTGAACCCTGTTTCCAAAGCAGACATACACTCAAGGTGATAAAGCCACCCCTTCTTCCAAGAGATGACCAACCAGCAGAAGAGGAACACCAGATCTTGCTCTGGAGCTTTCCATAGGGGAATATGCCTGCAGTACCTAAATTCAGGACATTTCTCAGTTCTCTGGTATTTGTCCTTCTGTCTTTCAAAGTTCACCATTGCCTGAGATGGGACTAGTTGCAGCACAGAATGGGTATGGATTCACACACTGAAATGATCCCTACAGTAGAAAGTCAAAGGAGAACACCTGCCAAACACTGGAACTGATGAACTTAATTCTGCACTTGCTATCAGATATCCACTCCTCCCCTTTCATTTAAGTCTTCTAAAGTCTTCATAATTTTGAAATCTTTTTGCTAGAAACTGTTCAGATAAAGTTTTAAAGACATTTTTTCTTGCTCCATAACAGAACAAAGACTTCCCGTTAGAATGCATTTCTCCTTTCAGCACATGGGTTTTAAAATCCTATTTTCTAAATCTGGATGTTAAAATTGGCCTTCAGCTATGATTCATTTTTATGACATTTTATTGGAAGGAGAAAAATGAAAGGAAAGGAAACAGGAGGAGGGAATCAAGTAGTCCAAATCAAACAGTATTACCATTAAAATTAAAACAAGTCCACTGTAAATGTAACATCCATGACATAATGGATCCGATACAAGGATTAAAATGTCCACTACAGTAACTGGGAAATAACCTCCATTAAATTATTACCAATGCATTTGAAATTGTTTTCATACTTGAGCCCACACTGAACAAGCCAGAAACACAAGAATAAACAAATTGCCCCCTTTTTGTTGATGACTCCCATCATGCAAGCAGAGCATCCCTAATCACAGCGGTTAGGCAGCGGCGCTGTGTCCAGACCTGCCAAGCCAGCACCAGAGAGTTCACAACCTTGGCCCTGAACTGCTTTTAGGAAGACATCCACTTAGACCATGAAGGCTTTAGTGCTGATTCCTGGACCTGCAGGAACACACGATACTGTGGTGGGAGATGGCAGCTGCCAGTTTAATTCTATAAAATTAATCTGTCCAATTAAATCATGCTTTGTTGCCTAATTAATCAGATCCACTGCAATTAATGTCAAAAGATACTATGATCTCATACAAATGGGATTAAGAGCTCTGAAAGTGCTCGTTTTGTTTTAGGGCATGGCAATACAAACAAGTCACCGCAAGGCACAGCCGGGGCATGGTGTTGGGGCATGCCAGAGATGCTCCTTCCATGCGGAAATTGCAAAACACCGTATCCCCCAAGGAAAGCTGTCCAAATGGGGACTCGTTGGAAGCAAAAAAGCCACCATCACTTCACAGATGGCACCTTCAAGAAGTAAAGCCTATGGCAGCCTGGCCTTGCCTGCTGGCTGTGCCATTTCCTTGTCCTTCCGAACGTGCTCTGTGTTATTTGGACAGCTGAGGGAGCAAGAGGTGGCATAAAGGAACTCCAATGGCTCTTCAAAGGCAAAGGCTGTGCTTGGGATGGCAGCCGGCAGCGCCCGGTAAAGCACTGTGGGGACTGACTATGTGAATAGCGCTGGGTCTGTCCTGGGATTCCAGGAACCACCATTTCATGTAGAACAGCAGACAAGTGAGCTTTGAAGGAGCTAATGGTGCCTGGCTGAATAAGAAACACCAGGATATGCTGCAGAAATGGAAACTAGCAGCAAAGTGCCGTGAGGAATTCAGGAGTCTGAATTTTCCATACGGCACTACCTCACACAGTTGAATACCAGCAGTGAACACATCCCCAGCCATATTCTAGACTGAGCTTTGAGGCTGCCAAATAATCCAGCTCCACTTGCTGCTGTACGGACCAGACAGATTCATAATCAGAAAAACATTCCCCATTTACTCTCTCCATGGAAGCAGGGCTGCTTTTAATAGAAATAAAGCTACACCAAACCACACCATCATCTGAGCAGCCATCCATGAAGTTGGAGGTGCAGCTGGCACAGTACTGCAAGTGCATGCTGAAGCTGAGCAAAGGAATTACATTATCTTTTTAGCAAGTGAACCTCAATCGCATCACTCAGTCCCCAGCTGTAGGCAAGAGACACAGCAGCGCTAGACAAGAAAGGAGGGGTGTTAGTTTTGTGCAAGCCAAGCCTTTCTGCTTGAGACTTTGATGTGATGAACTAGAGAGCATGTCTTTCAAACAGCCGAGAGCAGCAACAGCAAGATGCTGCACACAGCAGCAGTCAGCACAGCATCTCATGCCGCGAGGGTCCATGCATTGTCAGACCATCCAGATGTTTCCATCCAGTGAGCCAGGCCAGCTGCTACACAGCTGCCTCAAGTAAGTCTTTGTTTGCTCATGTGCGAGACCAGAGCTGGGGAAGCGCTCACTTGTGGCTCCCTTACAGGTTCTTGCTTTCTGACAGAAGCAAAATGCTTTCGTATAGTCCTACTGGTTTGTCAAGATGGGTTATAAGTATTCCAGTGTTATTTAAAGCTGCTGGACACTGCTTGTGCCACTGAAGCAGCTGCTTTCTCCATTGTATGGACACTACAAAGCAATGCACTGAAAGATGAGGTTAAAGAGTTGGGGAAAAAAAATTCCATGAACGGTTTTGTCCATGTCCTATTCCTGAAATGAGGACGAAGCTGGCTTGTAAGATTCGCAAGCTGGTTCTCAAATCTTTCTGAAATACCACTTACCCTCAGCTTACTCGCAGTCTTAAAGTTTAACATCCAATTGTAGGCATATGCATAGCGCATGAAGGTATTCCCGACCCACTCCTCTGAGGTGGACCCTGACAACCCCCCCCAGGAAAATCTGATCTTGTCACTCGGCATTTTTTACAATCATTCATTTTATCACTGTCATCTTCTTTTTACCCAGCAAACTGCTGGGTACCAGATATGGAAGAGGAAAGTTTTCTTGTATCAACCCATGTATGTCCTGCTGGCAGTGAGGCTTCAAAGACAGATATAATATATATATGTATATTAATGTATATACATATATATATACACACACACATATCAGGCACCCTCAGCTCTGAACCCTGGAGCTGGCCAGAAGCTTTTGCCCAACATGACTGGGAAGGAGGCAACGCATCCAGCAGCAGAGGACAAGGAATTCACCACCACGTCCCACAGATCTCCAACATGCACCTTGGTGTGGCACACACACTGAGGGTCTCATCCAGGCACTCTGCATGCTTACCCTTAACGGGAACACTGCTGTAGTGAAGGAAAACTAGGAAAACAACCCACTCCTGCAGCCAGGGAGTATTTTCCTACTTTTCTGGGTGAGACAAACAGCTACATGGCTTGGGGCTTAGTGTAAGAGAGAAAAAAATAGATACTGTTTACAGACAGAATTTTGCAACTTCTCCAAATGTCACCCCAGGTCATATTTGGTCTGTGACGGGGACACAAAACCTGAGTAAAACTCCAAAGCCTGTGCAGCCCCATGCATGCCCAGCCTACAGCACTGTCAGCACGCAAGCGTGGACAAGGACACAAAGCAACATGTGCCAAAGAAGGACCTGTGAGCCTTCTGAAGGCTTGAAACTGAAGAAGGATGGAAACTGTTTAACTTCTGCCAGGAAAAAGTATCAAATATATCCTCACTGGGTTTTTCAGACGGTTTAGTTTGAGTTTGTTTTTTGTATTTTTATTTTATTTTTTTCTAAAGCTGAAACTGGCTTCCTAAATCATCCTAGACAGACAAACAGGGACATCACACTGGTTCAATCCCCAAACAAAAGTTATTCCACTGGCCAGGTTTTGCTACAAATTAAGTGTACTTTATTTTTCCCCTCGCACACACCGAATCTGCTAAGAACTGGTTATGGATGCAGCCAGCTACTCCGCCTGCAAAGCCCAAGACAGGCCAAGGGCAGGATCTGGCCAAAATCCCATTCTTGAGGAGCAACAGCATTGGTGACCAGCTGGAACCACCACTGCCTGGGTCACTCCAGGCTCTTGGGATGATTGTGGTGTCATGATGTTTTATTCCCCTGACCCAAGGCTCCCACGCGCCCTGAATGGAAGGGACATTTTACCATAACCTTAAATAAACAAAAAGCAGAGGAGACAAGAGTCTGCCAGGAACTACAAAGGGCAATTGTAAACACAACAGCAGATAAAGCAGATGGATGTTTTAAACAATCATTTGCACTGGAGAACAATACATGGGATATGTCCCCAAGCCCATGGGGAATGAATTTAATGCAGCCAGAAAACACATTATGCAGTCAAATTTCAATTTATAAGCATTACCTGCTTGCCGTGATGAAGTCCACAAGTAAAACCCAGGAAAGTAGAAATGAGTAATACTGCAATCAGGAAAACCAAATGACTGGGGATCCACATGGAGACAAGGATGCTGGAAACCCTGATGAAGAGATCTTAAGGTCCCGAAGGTGAGAGATGCTTTTGGTGTTTTTAATAATGGTAGTGATCTGACACCCAGCACCCAAAAGAAGATGGAGATGACTGGTCTGAATCACATTCAGACTTGGTTCTGGCCCTTCCTAGCTTTTCATGCAGAGAGAACAATTTGATATTTTATTAACAGACTGGAGAAGTGCAAAGTTGAGATGGACAGCAGAGTGACCACAGCCAACGTGAAGAACCAGCCTCTTGTGCTAGATCTTACTGTCCCGACCCAAAAAAGAAAACCCCATAAACAGAAGGTAGCAAAGAATAGAAACTACCCACAAAACAACCTTATAATATGGATTATTTTGGAATTACACCACCATTCAGATGATGGTGTTTTGGTAGCAGCCATCCACGGGATTTGTGCCCCTTGAGAGGGTCGATCCTGCTCACCCCTGAGCTTCACCCACAGCTCAGTGGCTGTATTTTTACTTTCAAAAGATAGAAGTGCTGTAAAATTGATGAGGCCCAGGGTGCTGTCTGGTCCCTCACTCCCAGATCCCTCCCTGGGATGAATGAAATCCACCTGCCACATGCACTGAAGCAGCACCCCAGCAGCAGACACCAGCACCTCCAGTGCACCCCAGCACCTCCAGTGAGGCCAGAGCTGCTGCACACATCTGCCACTGTGCTACTGGGCACAGTGGGAGCTCAAGCCTTCACCCACCACCTCCCCTCCCGCAGCAACCCCTTGAGCTCAGTAAAAATGGAACATCAAGAACATCCTAATGTTAATACCGGTGTCACGAGCAATTCCCATGACATAGAGCAGCCTGCTCCCACTGCATGACCGGGAAGGCAGGAGACTGCACTGCTTCAGATCAGAGGTGAACTCAAATAACAGACTGGATTACTTCAGATACACTTAGCAACACCAGAATATGCCAGACCCCCCAAAAGAAGACGTTTGCCACTGTGCTTTGCTTGGCTCAGAGGGACGGCTCAGCCTGCAGCCCTACACACTGCGGCTCTGCACGAAAGGCTGGATCTGACATGGGAACACTCGGCCAGTCCAGCGATGCCGGGAAGAAATCCTGCAGTACATGCTTGATCTTAGCTATGGAAATTCAGAAAAACTAATGATCAAACCCCCCCTTGTTACCAGATGCTCACATATATCACTCGGCAGGGAGAGCAAAAAGCCAGACAACTTTATGCAGCAAGGTCAACATTCAAAAGCAGAAGAAACCCAAGCCCTCTTTCAACTTTTAGAGTCAAGAAAAAAAGAGAAAAGGAGAAAGAGCATCTGAAAGGGGTGAAATATGTACAGCACCCCAGAAGCACAAAATGTAACCCACCCCCCAAAAAAGTTAGCTAACTCTGCTAAGAAACCAATTACACTTTGACTGAACATGCAAAGCACTCTGCACCTCCTGAACTTGCTTTCTTCTGGGATGCTGTCAGTTTTCCATTAGCAAAAGAGAGAAGGGATTTATAAAACAGCTGTTTCTATGCAGACACAATATCCATCAGCATGTCCCAACACTTATCCCTTCGGTCCTGCTTTATCGTGCTCACCCACACCCCTTAAGTGGCTCTTTGCGAGACACCAGAGTGTTGACATATTCTGTTCTGCAAAATCATACAAAATGGAAAGCAACAAAAGGTTGGGCTGCGCATGTTTCTGTGGATTAGCTGCTATCATCCTTCTAGCCAGAAGCAGTACTTGTACTGTGTATTTATCAAGATAATTCCCTTACACATGCATTAAGCAGAACATCCAATAAAAGTTAGCAACAGTTTAAAGCACTGTAACAAGCAGTCACTGCTCTTGTGCTACCCAATGATCTAGGAGATGCACAGGTTTTCATCAAAGACCCTCCCAGAAGCACTTGGCTTCAAGTGAGAAAGCAAGCAACCACCACTTGCTGCATGCAGGGTCCTGAGTGATTTAGGGCAGGGGAACATGTGAGCAGGCAACGGTGGAAGCTGCTCTCCCATTTTTTTCCTGGTTTAGCATCTCCAAGGCAGCTTCCAGTATCTCATAGAGCTGCAGCTCTGCTGCAGTTACAGGTTCATGGTCCAGCATCCCTTCTTGACACCAGTGCCAGACCATATCTTTTGAGAGCAAAGAAGCATGACCAGCAGGGCAAGGAAGGGGATTCTCCCCCCTCTACTCTGCTTTTGTGAGACCGTACCTGTGGTCTTGCATCCAGCCCAACATAAGGAGGATGTGGACCTGTTGGAGCAAGTCCAGAGGAGGCCACAAAATCCCAGACTGGTTTGGGTTGGAAGGGACCTTAAAGCTCATCCAATTCCAACCCCCTGCCACGGGCAAGGACACCTTCTACTAGAGCAGGTGAAAGTGCTCCATTGCTCACAATCGGATTTGAGGACCCTGTAGTCATAGACCAGGTTATGATTAGCAACTGGGTTATGACTGAAATCGGGATAATACTCTTAATAGCTGCTCTGCTCCTATCTCACTCCTGCCATCCGCCTGGGCAAGAGCCCATGCACTGAGGCATGAGCTGCTCACAGCAGGCTTCTGAGCACAGGCTCCAGCTGCAAACATCTTGGGTCATGCTCAGCATGGGGCACATCAGCTGTGAGGCTGACCAGGGCTCCTCAGCCAAAAACTTGATCTCCACTGCATGAGCCACAAATCCCAATCCCCCCAAACTCTAACAACATCGTTCCTAACTTGTCATTTCTCAATAATAGTGCTGCCAGAGAAACTGACAATAAATATAGCGAGAATCTACTCTTAAAAAAGCACTATTATAAAAAATAAATTTCAAATTAAAGTCCTATGTCTCTGATACATACCTCCAACTTGTCACGTTACCAAACCCCTCTAATTTTAAGCTTAAAAACCAAAACACAATTATCAAACTCTAGGCATTAAATCCTGTGACTTCACTCATTTCACAACTTTTCTTACCAGCTGATTAAGGGACTTAAACTGCAAACCCCAAAACATTACACTAAAAAGCAAAACAAAACGGGAAGGGAAAAAGCTTTATTCCTGCCTCACAATCGGTAGTTTGGGAATGACAAATCCTTCCTAAAACAGAGAGGCGCTCCTTTAGCAGACACTAACACAGTCAGCAAGATGCTCCTTCTTTCCAGCTTATCCTAAGTCAAATAGCTTGCACAAAACTCATTCTTACTTTCTGTAGAGCAAATGCTCAGAAGCTTCATTACCCAGTGGCTGAAGGGCTGGCTTTCTCCTCACAAATCAACCAAAAAACCCCAAAAGGACTTACATAAGACACAAAACACAAGCTTCTATATAGCTTGAGGTCATCTTTGTCTTTCTTCTGGTAGAAGACAATGCTCATCTCAAGTGCATTGGGTAGCTGGGGCATGCAGTTGTAATGAAAATATGCACATGGGTTCAAAACGCGTTTCGACAGCTTGAAGTCATATGTTGCCCAAGAGACTTTATAGTCTAATTTGGAGGAGCACATAAACACAGTGCCTATATAAGCAAAGAGCCTGGGAGGGGGAAGAGGGGGAAGAAGAAAGGTTCCCGAATGCCCTGGCAGGGTTTGAAAGAGATGTTGTACAGCTGACAGTCTTTCAGATTAAGACAGATAATGCACCAATACTTGAACTTTTAAAGTTATCTTTTGAAAACAGTGAGAGGCAACCGTTGGATGGAGGCGCAATGAGCTTGATCCAAAAATAGAAATACTTAAAACCAGAACAAAACGGACTCCTGCTGCAGAGTGATGGAAACTTAAAAATTACCAAAAAGCCAAAAATGTAAAATCCAGTTTGAGCATGACATGCCCAAGAAAATATAAAGACATAATTTCCATCATCGTTCCTGGAGGCGTTGGTGCACGCTGCCTTTTTTTTTTTGGTCATTTATTTTTTACTTGCTTTCCACCTGTAGCTGCTTTCAGTTCAGTTTTTCATGTGCTCTATACAGGCAGGTCCTTGCCAGTGGTTTTCACTGTGATACAGGAGGGATTCTGGGAGGAAATGCCAGTTTTGAGGCTATCAAACTCCCCAGGAGCAGGCAAAGACCTGAAACTTCCAATCCACTTCACCAGTACCTGAATTTCCAGCTACAAACCTTTGGTCCAGACCTAACTTTTAACTCCTTGTAGCTTCTTCAAAGTCAAACCTGTTGCTGAACATCCTCTACAGCAATACCCACTGACTAGGTTTTGAACAAACACCCTCTGGTTTGAGAGCATTGAGGGTGCAAACCACCCTCCAACCCTCAACGTTCCTGGGCAACTCAGCATCACAGAAGACCCAAGGAGAGACAGAGACATGCTACACCCTACCTTCCTTATGTTTTTAACTACCATAACTTTCTGCCAGCCAGACTGGAGCAGTCCCCAAGAGGTCTGTACACTGTAAATCACAGCAGTCCTGACCCTGGGCAACATGTACTCACTCATTAATCTCGGCAGCAGCTCAATACCAACACATGGACAACTCAGAGCCTTGGCTCCAGACGCTACAAATTAGTTCTAACTATGCTATAGCTAGAACTAATCACAGCCATAAACCAAGAAAATCCAAAACAATAGAAGAGAATCCAAACCTTACCAAGAGACCATTTTCTTGCAATATAATTTTTTGTCAAAGCTTGTTCCATAATTCAGAGCAGAAACGGCCTCAGTTTGATGACTTCATCTGGGGAAAAAGATGTCAAAGCCTCTTCTATTGTAAACCAAGACTTTTCCAGAATCACCTTATGTGCTCTGCAGCAGGAGGAGATGTATTGATCGCAGGCACACATTCGCAGTGGCCCCTGCACCACTGCCTTCCAGCACCCCAGAGGAGGGCACGACACAATTCCCATTCCCTTTTCCTCAGGTGTCAGTTATCATTGGAAAGGCTGATTTTACAAACCATGTTTCATGCCTCAATGGAACGGACCTGACATGCAGGGCAGAAGGAAGATCCCTGCCCTGCCAGATGACAGGCAGCGATGGAGGCGGAGAAGTGACACACAAAAAAACCTCCTAGAAACCCCACAACCCTTTTCCATTGAACCTGATACAATGGTTAACCTGAAGCACTGGAGTAAAATATCCCCAGGTTCAGCCAAGATGAGATATGGCCCCAGACAACATGCTGCCCTTGGACAACGTGGTGCTGGGGTGCCACAGCACCACATCCACCTGAGGAGAATGGTGGTGCATGGTGCTCTGTGCCAGATCTGTTTGACCTGCTCATCTCAATGCCACCTCCACAGGACCCCAAAGCTCAGAGGAAAGGCGTGACCTGGTGCTGGCACCAGGCAAGATCCTGCTTGAAGATCTTAACGGAATAAAATCTCTGTGCCACTCCATGCGAGCCTCTCAATGCCTCCAAAACAATTGCTAGAGGATGAAAAACAGGACTGACAGCTCTGAAAAGCCAAGCCACCATCCTGCCCGCGTATGTCCTCACACAGGTTTTCAGGGTATGTACCTCTCCTACCCGAAACAGTTAAGTTTCACTTTGACAGCCTTCTCCAAGTGAAAGCTCAGCTCTTCCTCAAGCTGCTCTGGCAGTTTGGGATGCCTTTTTTTCATTAAATCACTCATTCCAAGTTGAGAGCTTTCCGTAAATTTAATTTGAGCTAATCACTTTCTTGCCAAAGGAGAAAAGCAAATCAAAGGTTTATTTTAATGCTATTGAATTCAATGCCTGTAAATTTAATTTCTATCTGTACTTTTGTTTAAACATTTTACAGTGTTAATTACAAGCAATGCAAATTAGTCTTCCAGTATAATAAAAGGCCTGTCATAACAGATAATAAATAGCTTTGAACCATAAGCTCATTAAGATGCTGTTGAAGTGCGTGCTCTGACTCCCAGGTTAAGATCAAAATCTTCATCCTAAAACCAGGATGAGAATCTTAGCAGCAACTACAAGCTGCAAGCACTGACGCAGAATGTTGCATTCTTTCCAAAGGAAGATCCTGGAGCAAGCAGATGGTCTGAAACCAAAACCTCCATGTCTGGACTTAGGACTCCAACTAAGCTATTTTAGACAGGTGACCATTTAAGTGAGAAACTTAATGCACATAAATGATTTATTTATTTGAATACCTGATGTCCTCCAAGCCATGCTGCCCTGATCCCCTTTCTTAGGTCTGTAGAGGAAAACCGTTCAAGCCTCAGATACGTTCCTTCCTTGCAGTATCTGCAGGACAAGCTCAGAGCCTTTCTGGTTTTCCACATGGATGCAGTAAGGTCCCACCGTAACCTGCTCTCAACCTGCAGTCCAAGGGAGAAACACTGACCAAGGAGAGGCAGGAGGGATGCAGAGGAGCAAGCCTTGCATGCAGTTTTCCTTGCTGCACTCCAGGCTGGCTGCAGGATAGCTACAGGATATGCAGGATTTTGAGGACATCTGGTTGATCCTCCCCTCATGATCCAAAAGCCTGAGAAAGATGAAGATTGCCTGCCAACATGCTTACATGCCTGATATAGTGTTGACATGAAGCCAGAACAGACTTACCACTTCCAACAAGGAGCAGGTGATTTGCTGATATGAAATATTACAGTGCTGCTGCCAAGGCTTGCATGGCATCCTGGTCTATCCGAGGGAAAGCCGTTTGGCAGCCCCATGCTGGGACACATGGGCACCCTCAGGTCCCACAGGGATGCATGAATGTCCTCCCACCCAGGGCCAGCACATCCTGAGAAGCAGATCTGAGCCCTCAACCCACAGAGGAGCTGTGCACCAGGACGTGGGGAGATGTGAAAAGGCAAGCACTCCGATACAGCCAGCGAGCAAGAGGAAAACCTTTCTCACAGGTAAGAAGCGAGACAGCAATATGAATACAAGCACCTCGCTGGTCAGCAGGACCTAGCCCTGCTCGCTGGACCTCACCATTCTTAACCTGCACTGACCTCCAATCTGCCTGGGGCTGATCAAGCACCAGCACCGAGACCCTGCCAGTGCTCCCTCCCTCCTGCCTTTCAGAAGGATCCCCTGTTCCAATGCCAGATGCAATCATCCCCCTGGTCCTCACCTCTCATGGGACCAGGGGTCCAGCCTGAGCCCAAGGAACATCCTTTGGGGCAGTCTGTCCAGAAGAGGAGGATGTGGCTCTTCTACTGATGGCTCCCAACAGCAGATCAGCAAGATCCAGCAAGGTGATCCAGCAAGATCACCTTTTTGCTGGATGGAGGTATGAAGATTGTGTTTGCAGCACCAGCTCAGCATGAACAGGTAGCTACAGTGCTTATAGTTTAGTCCTAAGGGGAATTATACCCTCCTCACTAAATGGGAAATTAAGTAGTCAAAAAAACAAACAAACAAAAAATGAAACAAGGAAATCTATCCCTAATACCACTGGCCACTCTATGGATTCAGGCCATGTCTTACCTATGGAAAATGATGTTTAAAGAACAATTCTATCCTAACTATTAAAGAAGTACCTTTTGCTGAAATGACAATGCTTCACTGGCAAATGCTGCTGACTGATCTCTGTTTTCCTGCCTGCTGTGGCTCAAGTATTAGCTGAAAGGAGGATTTACTGCAGAGAGACCGCTCACAGCCTTTGCAGTCACCATCTCCCTGCCTCCTTTCCTCACCGAATACAAGAAATCCTGGGCAAAGCAGCACCAACCACTCTGCTCTCACGCGGCCACGAAGGCGGCAGATTTTACAGCCGCACATCTGGCACATCAATGGCTTTCCTTGATTCCTTCTGCATGGTGCAAGTGACATCAACTCATTGATCTCATAAGTTAATACGGATTTCAAAATAAAACATGCAGGCAGGTGTTCTTCTCTGCTGTTGGCCTTTTGCCTCTGTTTTAAATGCAAGAACAGCTAACGAGAGCTTTAGGGAAGGTGGTGGCATGGTGTCTGCACGCTGGGCTGGGTTTCAGGAGATCTGGTTTGAAAACGCTGGCTCAGCCACAAGCCTCCGGAGCAACCTTTGGCCAAGGAAGCTCCTTTGCATCAACATCTTTTGTGTATGAACTAGGGTGAAACTGTCCCCAATCCAACCACCTCCTCCTGCTCTACAGAGCTCTTGCAAGGGTGACGTCCACCCACATCCAAGCTAGGACACAAACAGAAAACAAAGTCTATATTTGCAGCTAAAAAGGAAGAGCCTTGACCATATTCTCTAGGCATATAAAATAACCACAATGTGCAAGAAAGAGGAAGGAGCTAAGACTTGGGGAGAAAAAGAAAACGAGTCCAAAACCAAAGAAAAAGAAGTGTTTAAAACCAAGGTACACAGACAAGCATTGTGTCCTTTTGGGGCCGTATAAAACGTCTGGAGAAGGTTGGGCTGGTTCAACCCAAGGGTGCTTGGAGAGGCAATGCGCCGCTAGCTCACAGTTCTGGAAACATAAGCCTCATTTATTCTTCCTGGAAAAGTATGGGCAGCTAGAGAGAGATCTGGTAGGTTTACGCTATAAAAAGAGAATGGCACAACACAGACAAGAAGGAATTTTCCATTCAAAATTAATTTGTTTTCATTAACACCCAACTCCATTGCTAGCTATTAGAAGAAAAGCTCTTTTGTTAAAATTTCTAGGGGCTGAAAAGGCCAATGAAGGGCTGGAAATGCTCCTCCCCATAACAATGGATTCGCTACACGAGACTGCCCACAGAAATAAGCAATATCAGGCTTCATATTCCTGATATTTCTGAGTTTACAAAGTGTAAGGAAACCACTTAAAAGCAGAGTTTGGCCTCCCCCTGCCATAAACAGCCAAGTTATTTTGTCTTCTTAACATAGGAAACCCACAAACCCCAGGGAAAGCAGCAGCCATATAAAGATATGAGCATCTTCATTAATAAATGCCTTCCATACTTTAGGATCATTACTGGCATTATAAAGAGAAAAGCATAACCCAGTTAAGGTGCTGGAACAAGGAAGGAAATCCAGTAGAATCAGATTAATATAGAAATGAACAGGAAGGTGACTCTGCCTTTCTTCCCTAAAAATTCCTATTCAAAAAAAGTGAACTGAAACAAATGCTGAGAATAAAACCCACTTGCCAGGGGGCAAAAGGTGTTTTTTTGGAAACTAGTGTATGTTTTATAGATGAGAAATTTACTTCTGTGATCTCTTTCTACAGAGTTGATGCAAACCCCTGGGAAATCCAGAATCAATTACAAATATTTACTCCTGATAAAGATATTTGAACAAGTGAAAAGGAATAAAATTTGTCAGAGCTGGAGGATGCAGCTTAATAAAATTCCAGAAAACCACACACAAAATATTATAAGCCAGCCTATTTCTAGGTACCACAAACTACTTCCCTTTGGCTTCCTACACTCATTTGAAGCCCTTTCATGGTGGATATAGGAGTTTTGCAGTAATTTCTAGCCATTTCCAGGCCCTGTCACGCCAAGACAGAGGGGGAAGGGACCAGGAGTGAGTGGTGCCACCTAAGCACAGTGTTTCATGCCACAGTTATGGGAAAGATAATCCACAAATGCGATGCAAACCATTTTGTTATCACCCATGATAGCAACTACAGGTGTCCCATCCTGGGCACAGGGAGTCCCATCTCAGGAAAGGCTCTCACTGCCTCTCACACTGCAAGGGATGGAAAGCTCCATTTCCAACCCAGGTGGCAGTTGAGCCCTGGCATGTGCCTGCCCATCTTCCCCACACGACTGCCCACTCCTCACGCCTGCCTGGCATCACTGCATGCAGCTCAGCACTTCCCAGAGCTCTGCTCCTGGCAGCAAGCTAGGACAAGAGTGAAAGATGAACTTAAATGGCAGCATGGGTGATAAAAGGTGAAACAGAGTATGGGGACGCTAACATCACTTCCCAGGTTGAGCAATGTCCTGCACAAATCTGCAGCTACCACAAGACTCATCAATGAGGGATGCAGCAAGACACGGAGACTGAAGGCACCCGGCTGCCTGCAAAGAGCTGGAACATAGCACTGGGCTGAAAGATGCAAAGCCTGGCTGAGGCAGCCCTTGACCCTGCGGTGCACCCTGCCACCCCTCCTGGGAGAGGCTGGAGATGGCCCTGGGATGGGGACAGCATCAGCAGTCCTGGGAAGGCGGCTGGGAAAGGACAGGGACATATACGGATGTTTCCTGGAGCAGCTGCCGAGACAGCCGGCTGTGCTGGAGACCGTGTTTCCACATCGCCCCACAGCTACGAGTGCTCACACAGCCCAGTCACGTCTGGCAGCCCAAACCTCACCTCAGGGGGGCAACCATTGCCCCCCAACCCACTGGGAACCCCAGAAAGCCAAGAGGCACCAAGCTCCCTGCTCCGCTCCCTCCGGCTTGGCAGGTCCCACGTATACGTGCACTTAGCTGCTGCCCTGCTCTACGGCCCAAATTCTGCTTTGTTAGGGGCTCTTGAGTTGTGGGATTTTTGGTTTGGGTTTTTGTTTTTTTTTTAATACTATGTTTAAAGTTGTATATTGTTCCAAAGTTTCCTTGTTTCATGTCATTGTTTGTTACTGTGTTTGAAAGTTGGCACATATTTGTTCAATTAAGGATTTATTTGCGCTATTTGTTGAATAAAGATTATTCTTGCTAAAAGCTAAATAAAGTTTCAAAAAAACTCACACATCCCATAAACAAAATACAATGTCCTTTCCAAAAAATCGTTGCACAAAACATTTCAAAATCACTCAATTCATTATACAATAAATCCACACACAAAATAACAAGACCTTGCCAGAATACATAATAAAATCTCATTACAACACTTTCAGACCCAAGCTTCAAAGCGGGAACACAAAGACTCCATGAACCCTTTGGCCTTGAAAAACTGCAGACAGCGTGGACAGAGAGACTCCCTGGTACCCCCAAACGTCTCCACACCTCCGACAGCACCCATGGGCGCCAGCTGCCTGCCCCTTGGCTGCTCTAAAGCCTTGGTGGCTCCTGGCCAGCGGGTCCCCCTCCACCCCTGCCCCAGGCTGCTGGGCGCAGCCCATCACCATTGTGCAGCTCCTCTGGCTGGAGCGGAGATGCTCTCTCATAGCCCGAGCATCACATAAAAGCGCTCACAAACCACGGAAACAGAAGGCAAGCAGGGCTTCCAGCGGCATAAGGAGGAGTCAGCACAATTGCCACACGAGCCCCGAAAGCAGAGCCCCACTCTCCATTAAAGCAACAGGCGGAGTTTCTAAAAACCACAGATCCTTTCAGAGCCCAGCACATTAATAATCAGGTTGATGACGGTTGGTTATAGCTTTCCAAAGCCCAGCTACTTGAGGGGGAGGAAAAAAAGGGAAAGAAAAAGAGAAGTCCTTTAATTTTGCAATGAGGTTTGGGGCAGAAAGACATGTTGCAATACACTTAGGGAATCCCAGCCATGTAAAAGCATCCCTTGTGTGACCACTTGCAAGATGGCAGCCATGGCTGGTTTGCTTCCACCCAGCCAAACTCTAACACCGAACACTGCAAATGTGCAGCAGCCCCGTGCTCCAGCACCCTTGACTTGCCACAGAGGATGACGAGGGCATTTGCCATATCCAGTTTCACCTGCCCTGATCACAGCAAAACTGGTTTCAGCTAAACCTTCTCTAAGCCTAAAACCAAGAAGCCATGCTGGCGGGATGCTGTTGTGCCCCCAGGTCAGCCTGTGGCACATGAAGCAACCACTGCCATTCCAGTGCATGGCAATACCCATCCTTAGAAAACAGCCTGGAACTTTTACAACTCTGCACCCCATCAATTCTCTCCCCAGCCAGATTTTGGAAGTTGGAGAGGGTTGGTTTTGTTTAAACCCACTCAAGTGCCATATGAACAGCAACCCAGTGCACAAGGCTCCACAGAAGGGCTATTGCCATGCACCAGCTGCACCGGCCACGCTCCCTCTGGCAGAAAACTGAAGCTTTATGGATGCACTTACCTACTCCCCTCTGAGCAACAGCTGTCCATGTGGATTCAGTTATTCCGGAGCAGCTACTCCGAAACAGCACTTGTGAGAAACCCCCTGCGCAGAGAAGCCCTCAGCAAGTATCAAAGAGCACAGAAAGACAGGACAGATCACAAGAGTCAACGGCGATGCCCAAGCTGAGCGTGACAGAGTTTTCTCCTTGCTCATCTGAGCAAGGAAAATCTGGAATAAAATTTAGGAAGACCCTAATGAGAGGGATAAGGCTATGGAATAGCTTTCCAAGAAAGATGGAAGTAGAGTTGCCTGTGCTGCCCAACAGTGAAGGGAAAACGAGTAACAAGTAGCAGAACGCAGACCACAGCAGCGATACCCATCTCCTGACAGTCCAGATGTTGACGGACCCCTTTTCCACCTAGATAAGCTCCTTTATCAAAATAAGCTGCTGGAGCTCATACCACAGGCTGGCGGATGGGGGACAGACACAGCTGAAGGACAAAGCTCCTTGAAATGGCACTTGATGGGAAGAGCTGAGATACACAAAGGACACCCCTGTCCTAAAGCAGGGGTTAAAAGCTGTGTTCCTTTCTGCCATTTCAAGCACATAACCACTTGCATTAGCTGCTAGAGATGCCTCCCTCCCAATTCCTCACTGAATATATTGTCTCACCAGGCAGAGGAGTATGAACTCATCGTGGTTTCCCAACACTGACCGGGGGCTCCACAAGCTACTGGCAATACATATAATAGTTATTATGCAAATAAAAACTGGACTCAGCCAAGTGAAATATGCTGGCTCTTAAAAGTCCCATCTGCACCACAGCAAGGATCTCAATGAACTTTAAAATACTTATTGTCACCACAATGGGCAATATTATATTCTAGTTTGGATCTGTTCCTTCAGAGCATTAGCTCTCATTTGTAGATATTTTTAGATTTTCCTATCCCACTCCTCATTATGAAACACTGAGCTGCAGATTGATTTATTTCTTAAAAGCAAGTTGCTGTTTTCCCAATAACAGATTTAACAAATTTGTTCCACCTGTTCAGTTATGCTTCCAATGTCTTTTTTGTGGTTTCATTGAAGTTTTTTTTTAATCCAAACCTCAAAGACTCTAAACTCAGCATTAAAAGACAAGCTCAGCATCATCACTACCACTCACAATTCAAATGCTGCTCCAAATTACTGCAAGCTTTCATTTGTAAGTCAATACAGACAGCAAGATTATTAAGCTTAATGGCTGTGGGCACAAACACATGCTCTTCGGAGGGCATTCTCCTACTGTAAATCCTACCTCTGCAGCACACAGGGGCTCGCTGCGTTACCCTTAGGATTTTCCTCCCGTCACCTCACCTAACCTTAGCCACTGGTTATAAATAAAGCGCTGCTTAAAAATAATAATCCTATGCATATCCACCAGGGTCCCTTAAATCCAGCATTTTTCATTGCTTTATTGAACTGGTGCAAGTCAGTCACTGGGATGGGGAGCCCTGAGAAAGGCAACAACGTACAGTAGACCTCCCAGTTTGGAAGCAATGGATATGGAGCTGTAAACACCCCCTGTTTTATTCCAGGGTGCAGGGCTGTGACCCTGAGACTCGAAAGAAAATCTTGGTGCTGTGATATTTCATTAGCATAATGACAAGCAGCTTTCTTGCATACCCCACTCACTGGGGAACTTTATGGGTTAATGCTAACAGCAGCAGATGAATGGTCACCTTACGAGCCAGAAATCACCCTTCCGGTAACTCCTGATAAGTCAGGCAATAAACAGTGTTCTTAAACCTCTAAGGCCAGCCCAATTTTGAAATAGCTTGAAATAAAAGCAGGGAATGACTGGAAAATTCAGTGCATTCACCCTTTCACAGAAGACCAAAAAACCATCCCGATAATCATTAGCCACAATATTCATTATCTTGGGATTATATTTGTTTTAAGAGTTGAATCTAGGGAGTTCTTTGCTATCAGGTATAACTAGAGTCAAGACCCTCAAATCATTACAGGAAATACTTGCCCATTAGGTAACACAAATGCACAGAGTAACAAACGATGGCACAGAATCAGACAGCGATAGAAGTACTCATTCCTCAACATCCAAGAGCCATCCCAGCTGTGAAGTGAAAGAAGCACATTTATCAAAAGCCACATTATTTCATAACCGGCCAGCTCTCTTTGCAGCTCTCCATGGACCTGCCGGTCCCAGCTCCACCACACCAGCCCCCCCATCCCCAGCCCACCACACCAACACCAGCCTGAACCATGGTCTTCTCCCAGCACAGCAAATTTGGCTACAATTCCCCCTGTTTGCCTTATTATATTTTCCTCTAGGCCTGCTGGGTTACACCTGGAGGTGTCTTTGGAGGAGTCTTCAAGAGAAGGTGCTCACCAAAACAAGTCCCTCCTGATGGCTGAGGTTCCAGGGGCAGGGAGTCCACCCCAGCAGCAGCAGAAGGGAGACAGGGTACTGGGGACACCAGGGCACTGACAAAGCTACCCATCAATTGAAGAAATGGGACTTGCTTGCCTCTCCAGAAGACCCAACAAACTACTTTTAAGAACAGCTCACTTGCTTAAACAACAACCTACGTAGCCTTAATTCACAAACCACCATATAAGAAGTCCAAGTCTTAGAATAATAATTTTCAGATTCCTAAAATCATTCCTCAGCAAATATTTCAGAAGCAGCATTTAACTGCAGTGATTTATTGGCAGAACATGTGAGTGCACAGGTGTGCACAAGAGTCAGCCAAAGAATTCGGCTTAATTTATGTGCAAACAGTTATGTTATGGAGATATCACACGGGAAAAACAAATAAAACTAAAAAAACTAGGATCCTGTAAGAAATAACCCAAGTCTTTTCAATCTGAAAATGTCAGCATTATGCAGGGACAGCAGAAACCTGAGGATAATCTTCATCCTCAGCATGAGACTGGGAAAAAGCACAATATTTTTATTTACCAAAGGGATTCTCGAAGTGGAAAACATACACAGTGACAGGTTTCCAACCGGATAGCATGAGAACTTAAAGCTTAATTCAATTTTAACCTAAAGCAATTTTTTAAAGACTGTCGGAGGCCTGGAAATAAAGTAATATTTGAGAGGTGTGAGACTGACCCAAGGATTGCTTCTGTGCTCCTCAAAGACCCATAACCCAACCTCCCCTGCAATAAATCTGCAAAGAAAATGTTTCATTCCCCTTGCAGCTCTTTACAAACACAGACAAGTGCTCTAACAGCTAAAGCAAGGGCCCACAAACCTCAGCTGCTCTCCTTTGGCAGCACAGGGACATGGTCGGAC